>JAJMBE010000041.1:0-94624 GCA_030565125.1 Candida pseudoviswanathii | reverse complement strand
TTGGTTCACTCACAGAACCGTACTCGGTGGTTGTGACAGTTGGGTTTGGAGGTTCAATCACAACAACACTGTCAGTCTCTCCTGGTGGGTTTGTATAGGTGAAAGTAGTAGAGTTAGGTCCAAACTCAGTGGTAGTAGTTGTCTCATTGGGTGGCTGAATGATGACGATGGAATCAGTTTGTCCTGGTGGATTGGTGTGGGTGATGGTCATTGGCTCCGAAACTGAACCGAACTCGGTAGTAATAGTTGTCTCATTGGGTGGCTCGATGACAACAACACTGTCGGTACCTCCTGGCAGAGTAGTGTAAGTGAAAGTGGTAAACGTTGATCCAAATTCAGTGATAGTAGTTGTATTATTAGGTGGCTCAATGACAACAACGGAATCAACTTGACCAGGTGGATTTGTGTAAGTCAAGGTGGTAGAAACAGATCCAAATTCTGTGGTGGTGCTGGTCTCGTTGGGTGGTTCGATAATCACAACTGAATCAACCTGACCTGGTGGATTGGTGTATGTGATAGTAGTAGAAAGCGATCCAAACTCAGTAATAGTATTCGTCTCATTGGGTGGCTCAATGACGACAACAGAGTCCGTACCCGCTGGTGGATTTGTGTGGGTGAATGTGGTAGATGCTGACCCAAATTCTGTGACAGTTGTGGTCTCATTTGGCGGCTGGATGACGACGACGGAATCCGTTTGACCTGGTGGGTTTGTGTATGTGGAAGTGACCGGCTCGGACACAGACCCAAATTCAGTCGTGGTAGCAGTTGGGTTTGGAGGTTCAATCACAACAACCGAATCAGTCTCCCCTGGTGGGTGAGTATGTGTAACAGTGATCGGTTCAGATACAGATCCAAATTCAGTGATAGTACTAGTTTCATTAGGTGGCTCAATGATGACAACTGAGTCTGTACTTCCTGGAGGATTAGTGTAGGTGATAGTGGTAGAGGCTGATCCAAATTCTGTAGTAGTAGTTGTCTCATTAGGGGGCTCGATAACAACCACAGAGTCTGTACTGCCAGGGGGGTTGGTGTAAGTGGAAGTAGCAGGAGCTGATCCAAACCCGGTTGTGGTAATGGTTGGATTCGGAGGTCGGATCACTAAAACAGTATCTGTGCCACCATGACTATCAGTTTGAGTGTATGTTGCAGGAGCAGGACCAAACTCAGTGGTAGTTGTCGTAGGATTTGGAATTGGCGTCTCAACAATCACAGTATCAATGGAGTCGGTAGAGGCAGTCACGGTGTATGTGGTAGTTCCTTCGTATGTACCTGACGTAAACACCGTGGTTGTCGTGTGGTACGGTTCATCGATGATAACTGTAGCAGTGTCACCAACACTAGCACTTATCGTAGTGTACGACGTAGTAACACCAAGGTAGGAAGTGGTGACGGTGGTGGTTGGAATTGGTTCAATAACTTCCACGGTTCTGGTCAGGTCGGTGCTTGGATCAAACGGCAAAGTGCTGACGACTGTTGTTGACTGAGTGCCTGTTCTAGTAGTGATAACAAGCGCAACACCACTGCTACCAGCAGTACCTGGGCTATAAGGTCCATAGACCCTGCTGTTGGTCACATCAACTGTTGTCCCATCCTTACAGGTGTACCTGTAGATGTACTCAACTGAGTATTGGCTATCCCTCACTGTGGTGAGAAACGTATCCATGAATGGTCTATAACCAGCTTCGATGTCACTGAACGCAATAGTCAAGTTCGTTCCTGAACAGTTTTGAGTATACTGGAACGATTCTGCATTTGTGGGCTGATTCCATGCGTTCAAGTTGTTCGTAATTCCGACATGCACGGACTGACACTCCATTACTGCAGATTTCTGGCCGATAATAATACTCATGTACCCACTAGCGTACCCGCTGGGACAGTCTTTAGCAACAGAGATCTGCTGCAACTTCCCGATCGACGGCATGGAACGGACGAAAATGATTTCATTGTCACGCGACGCAGTTGTCGGCTCGAACGTAGTGTCGATGGAAAGCTCATTGTCGCCGTCACGGAACGTAACTGTGTTGGTGCCAACGGTGAAACACGTGGAGTCTTGTAAATCAACAGAAGAACCGGAACCACCGACATTGAATGAGAACGGAATGGTCACGGTACCGATAGCTTGGGTGTTGGAGGTCAACGCGTCGTTAACCACACAGCCGACACTAGAGAACGTCGTGAAGGCTTCACCGTAATGGAAGGTACACGTAGCGTAGCTGACTCCGTTAGCCATCAAATCAACCGTATTTGAAGAAGACGTGAACTTGAAAACACAAGGCATGATCAACGTGAACGTATCGCCAGGATTGGCGACTGCACCGTCCAAAGTCCAACCTAAAGTAGCTGTCCATTCCGGGTTCCCTGGACCTTGATAACCATAGTTACCAGCATCACGATAGGTCAACGAGTCAAAGCTTGTAAAGATGCCTGTGATCTCACTGGATGTAACTTTGGCAACCAAAGACAACAAAAGGACGAAGAATTCAAGAAGCATCGTAGTTGTGCTGGGAGAATGGTGACTTTGTTTTTGGCAACTGATCAAGCAGGCAATAAGAAACAGGGATTGCCCTTGTATTTAAGCATCCCTGTAACGGCGACCATTTCCCACTCCATCAAAGGGGGGGGGGGAGGCGGGAGAGACACAGGAGGCATTATTGGGCTTGGAGTGTGTTTAGAAGGGATGCATGTAGCTAACCACGGAGAAACGAAGTGATGGAAGGAGAATATCCGTTTCTGGAAGGCAAATTTGTGAGTAGCAGTAGCAGTAACAGTAGCCGCTAATGCGAAAGGGACAGCTGCTGGATTTCTTTTGTGGAATGCATGGATGGCTATGGCGATGGTTATGATTTGTTGATGGTTTAGTCCTGAATCCTCAGCTGACAAAAAGAAACATTTGGCAGCACAAGTTACACAAAACACAAAACGGTTCTCTCGCTTCAACTTGGGTTGCTGTTCCAGATGGGCTCGGCTCAGGTTTGCATCTGCCAATTACAATTGGTCCCTAACGGCTCAGAACAATGAGTACATGATCATATAGATTATTATCGACACTTCATTAGAAACCACTCACTACACACCATCAGACTCCTCGCCTTTCATGAAAAGAACGAAAGCGATGTCGCTACTAACGAAAGGAACGGTTAGTCTTTACTAAGCGAACTAAAATTACCAATTTCTTCAAAAAATTTCTGTTACTCCTATTCTTCGTTTTGCCCTTTGCCGTTTGCTCCCTCCCACCTGAAACGACTTAGCTATGTAGGGTATGCAGAGGGAACTCCCCCTCTCATCGTTTCTGGATGCCGAGATAAATCGTCTGTTGGTTTTACTAAACCCTTGAATAGACCACAGTCAGTTTCATTCCTCTTTTTTGTCTCAGAGAGGATTCATTCAGTAGTATTGACAATAGCACAATTGTTGATCTTGATCTTGCCTCATCAAACAACCGCTCGTAATTCGCTCGCACTGAAGATCGGCTCGCTTTTCTTCGGAGATTCCTTGCATGCCATGTACAATAGCTACGGTTATTCGTCTAAAGTTGCTTTTTTCGTATTCCGACATCCCTTGGCCTTCCCCCATTGTACAGTTCTTCTAGGTCACACTGCATGTGTACCAAACTGGCTCTAGAGCTGTGCTTTGCAGACACAGGGCGTGCAAGAAAAGTGAGCAATATAGACTCCACTACTAAACCATGCATGCAAATCATGTGGGTTGTAAATCCGACTTTTCTTGACGGCCGAATGGAAACTGGTAAGTATCCAAAACCAGTATAAAATGGTCTTTCAATTATGCTTGGAAGCCTTGGATTATTGATTCTTCGTTTTGTGTGCTACGGAAAAAAGTCCCTGGGTGGGTGCTTGTGATATCCCTATTGTTTTGGCAGGGACGGATAAATTTCTGGAATCGATGCGAAATACGACTGGCGGGAAAGAGGCAGAACAATGCAAGACTTTTTTCAGGTCCACCAAAGCAACAACGGTCGAAGCACCCCCGTGACATCTATATGTGTAGGAAGGGGTGTATACATTCAGTGAAACAATAAGATAAACAAAGTGCGGTTGTTTATAGAAGCTAGGAATGGTTATCATAGAAGAAGACGGTCCTAGTACTGCTTGCCACAGCTGAAACTGACCGACCATGGAAGTATGCCACCCCCGAGTTGTGTTTCTATGCATACGACTTATAGTCATGACATAACGAGAGATGACCTTCCAGAACAAGAGGACACAGAAACAAATTTCATCTCCTTTAGCAATACAAGCTTTGTTCTCTCGAGGCACACAAAGTGTCCATCGGAGGACAGATCACCTTCTTTGACCAAAGTGATTTAAATTTTAGCATATGTCGTCTGATGTTACATGTTGCTCTTGGAGCAATACCGATATAGTTGTTGTTCTTCCCTAAAGGGGCTTCCAGAAGATGCACCAGAGACCTTCTAAACACTTAGTGCAGCTGCTTTAATCCCAACTAAACTCATCGGCATCATCATCATCATCGAACCTGAAACAACACAAAACTGCCGGCCATACACAAGCATCACAGCGGGTAATTTAAACCCCCCACGCATGTCAATATTACCTCGAGCAGCGTCATAATTGGCGTTACATAATGGATAACCGTCTCCACCCCCCAAAATCTCCATCTATTCCTTACCAATAACTACCTCCACCGTAAGAAGAACATCCAATAAAGCTCATTCACATAACCATTTTTTTCTTGATGCCCGGAAGTATACCAAACCACCTCGTCGCTTCTCCCCCTCCCGCCGGGAGCTCAGGGCTCATGGCGCCACCGTATCTGTGCGTGTAACAGCAGCTGCGTCTCTTCACGATGCCATCTCCGGTACGCCTTGCTCTTGCATTATCAGTAGAATATTGGGAAATGGTCATGTTGAGCTGGCCCACCAACAAGCTCTACAAATCACCAAAGCAAAACGAAAAACACGCAACTTATATTTCAAATACTTTATCATGGAACTTACTAAGAGATGGACGGTTTGAAAGTGTGACGTAAGTGATCTTGTGATCTTGCAACACCTGGTACATCAACTCTTCCATATCTGGGGACAACGCCGACATAGAATCATCAAGAATCACAATACTTGGTCTGTTAAACAACACTCTGGCAAAACTCAATCTCTGCTTTTCACCTCCACTTAATGTTTTAGCGAAATCCAAGTTCTGGTTCAACCCGTAACGTTTAACAATATGGTCTAAGTGTACACAGTGCAAGATGTGGAAAATTTGATCGTTGGTGGTGTTTTCGGATCTATTAGGGTAAACAACTTGGTCACGTAAACTTCCGGTGGTGAAATAACTCTTTTGAGGGTTAAAGAACAAATCCAGTGGTTTCAGCACTAACCCGGCATACAAGGGCCAAAGACCTGCAAGAACCCTGGCAACAGAAGTTTTCCCGGAGCCGTTTGGACCAACAAATAACAAGTTCTTGCCCTTGATGTCAAAAGTGAGGTCTGGGATCAATGGTGTGGAGTAAGAACCTTCGGCAGTTGGCACAGTAATTGGAACATGTTCCAATCTCAAGCCATCGTAGTTCAATTGATAAGTTCCGTGAATATCAGCCAAGCCGTATTTGTCACCGTAGTCAAATTTAGGATCATGGACACGGTGGAGCTGAGTCAACATATTGAACACTCTATTCGTTATACCTGTCAACGTGGTGACCTCTTTCAAACTGACCATCAATCTGGAACCAGCATCGGCAAGACTCAACAATAAACGCTTGTTGGTGACGAAGGTCTTCATGTTTTCAGTTGTTGAGCTGGTCTCTTCACCGCTGTGTCCATGTCCATGGGCATGATCATCCTCATCTATATCAGCAATATGGCCGCTGCTTGGGTCTTCTTTAGGGAAAAGCACATCCAAAAACACAGGAAGACCAGAAAAGATGTATCCCCAGGCCAGCCATGTGTATTTAAGCACGTAGTCTTCTAGAGCGGCATAGCTGGACGATAAGTTGATTTCTCTCGATACGTGACCCATCAACTTGTCAAAGTTCTCCGCAAGCTTAGACTTCTCAATCTTGGATCCTTTGTAGAACCCAATCTCTTCACTGTTGGTCATGATGTTCAACTGTTGATTGAAATAAACACCTTCCAAGTGGGTTCTTTTGGCAGCCAACTTACCGAATCTTGGTGTTGCCTTTTTCAACATGATTGCGGTAGCGAAATAGTTGGCAAAAATACCAATAATGGCACCAGTACCCAAATTGTCTCTCAAATAAACACTGAAAAAGATCAAGTCAATGAATGGCTTACCCATGGAGGAAAACAACGAACACAACGACATACAGAATTTGGTGACATCTTCGGTGATATACTGGTCTATGTTTTGGATATCGGCACCATTCAATCCCACTTTGTAGTACGACATGGTTTTGTCCAAGTACATGTCATGGATGTATCTGGTAAGGTTAGTTCTGAATCCCAATGCCAATCTCAATTCCAAATATTTGATAGCCGCGTTGGTGTACGAAGCAGGAAAGGCGATCAACAAAAAGTAAATCAAGTCACGGGCAAACTTCCTGCCGTCTGCAGCAATCAAGTTCTTGACAATTTGACCATCTAACTTGGCAATCAACAAGGACAACCACGTTCTGAAAATCAAAAAGAAGCACTGCGATAACAACAAGGACGTGTTTTGGCAGTAGAACTTTGGAATCAAGATCTTCCAGATAATGGTCAACTGGTTCAAGAATCTGGAGTTAAAGAGCCTGCCCTTTTGCTGTTGCAATATTTGCTCGTTGCGGGCAAAATCTTTATACAAATACTTGTCGGCGGCATACTGGTCGTTGTTTGCTTTTGGGATGATGATTCTTGTTACTTTGCCGTTGCCCTTCTGGATAAAGATCTCACGGGATCCGTTCTTCAAGATATTGGAGGATTGCCTGATAAGACTTGGGCGTCGCAATCTCTTGTTGAGCAAGTACTCGTTGTATTTCGTAACGATGCTTCTCAAGGTGAAAAACACCCCAATACCAGCAGTTGCAACCAAGGTACTCAAGAACAAGATGACAGGTCTACTCAGGTAGTTGAGTTTGATCTTGTTGTCTTTGTAGGTCTTGACAAACTCCTGTAGCAATAGCACCACATTCCTGATGTCTTGCTTGTTATAACCAGTCAATTTCGATATGTTGACCATTCTGACATTTGACTTGGGGCAGGCAGAGTTGGATCAAAGGATTGGTTGGTAAGAAATTGTGGACAACAGGCAAAACGGGGCCAATTGATTTTCGCTCACAATTTTTTTTCTTCCAACAACAAGAAGTGGGGGAAAGCGCATGACACCTAATCGATGATGCAGCAACCAATGAAGGTGTGCTGGAGGACTACAAAGAAGAGGATACAGCGACGATAGAGGGCTATGGAGATGGTTTAAAGTCGATCCGGCATGAAACGGTTTTTGCCTGATTATTTTGTGGGATTAACTCGTAATAATATGATTTCCGTATACAGTAAGGTTTGTGTTGCATGTGATATCTCAAAGTCACGTGAGACGCACACGTGACTATCAGATAATACAAGTCATAATCATACATTCGGAGTATATACTGGCTGCATAAGTATCCTGCATCCTCACTTCATGCCTCGATAGAGCTCTGGTTGCCCCCAAACCTTACGGTCTCTCTCTTGACTAAGCTCGTGTGACGGTTATGTTTCCACGAGATGATTTGGGTACACCGAGTCATTATCATTTCAAAGAACATCAGCTGATGCCATTTTTTCGTCAATTCTACCTCTTTGCCATATTGTCAGAGACACAGCTTTTGAACCTAGCAAACTCTTTCCCACACAAGTCCTTGTTCATGGTGGTGTAGTTGTTCAAGATACAATTGCCATACGCCATTCCTTCAGTTGAGCACTTGCTGCCTGCCTCCATCAACCTCCTCGCTGGTCTGATCTTTGCACTTGCCGATGCTGCTGGCTTCATGGTTGGTCGTAAGATGATGCTGTTCTTGTCCCCCCGGTATTAGACGCAGCGGACCTCGTTTTTTTTTCCTATGGAAATCGAATTCTTCTTCTTCTGCACGCAGATATTTTTTCCTTCCTTCCTGTGGTTCCTCCGCGCCCATTTGACTTCTTCCGGTACAGGCCACGCTGGGTGGGAAGCCAGGCGGTGTTTGCTGATAAAGGAAAACCACAAATGTGGATCCCCGCGGGTAGAATATCGTAGAACCAACCAGGTATAATTACCGCGGGTGACGACGTCCTGAGCATCAGCTAAGAGACAACGTGTAGGCACTGGGATAAGAGGAAAGGGGGGTGTGTGCCACCCATTATTAAGAATTACTAACCATTTTTTTTCTTTCTCCCTTCGTTTGCTGTACATGTAAGGGCAAGCCAAAGTTATCCCGAGATATCCAAAAGATTCTTGACGGTTCTGTTACTGTGTGGCAGCGGGTGGTGCCGCGTGACACTCGAGGGTGACTAAGGGAGTAGAGAGTAGTGAGCAGCGCTTAACTCCAGAGTGACAGTCCCATTTCTGTGGAGCTTAAAGTACAGGAAAAGCGAAAAGCGGAGGTGATCCAATCCCTGCTACCCCTCTGCCTAACATGCATTGTCTCAGAAAAAGAGAAAGAGAAAGAGTTTTGGACGAGGAGGTGGTGACGCATCAAGGGAAGCCGCGTGAATTGGCACCAAAAAATTCGCTCTCTCTCCCCTTTGCTAATTTATCCTACAGAAGCAATCCAGAAAGTATTTATATAGAAGTGGAATTCCCCCCCCCCCCCTTAGGTCGATCCAGACAAATACATTAGTAATAGAGTTTAATTCGTAACCTTGTGATAAAACCTCACCACTTTTCGTTGCACACTCAGGAACAACCACCGGATTTTACACCACCATAACAATTACCGCCCACTAAGAAAAAAACAAAGAGAGGCTCTGAAAATTTTTTTTTGGGTTCACTCATACCACCTACCATATCAATTACAATACCACCTAAACCATCTACCAGTGTATAAAAAAAAATAACTGTGGATCTTCCTTCCTTTTCTTTCTTTCTTTTTTTCACTACCACATCCTATATCTACCTTAACTTCCCGTTATCACCTATTCTTTCACCATTACATATTCCCATAATGGACCCAACAAACGACCCTAACTTCACCCCACCTTCATTAAACAAAAACATCGAGCCTACAGCCCCATCCCACAAGATCCCCCATAACATCCCCATTGAGCCCTTTGTCTTGGAAGACTTGGGCCAAGGCGTAGACACACCAGCTCCACACCCCGCCAAATCCACAAGACCAACCGTGAACTCCTCAAAGTCGTACGATAGCAACCAGGTGCAGTCCGACAGCGAGGGCAAATACCACTCAAAGATCCCGCGAAAGCACACCGAATTGATAAGCTCGCTGTCGTCGGACGAGGAAAACGACACCAAGGAAGAATTCCTCGTGGTGGAAGAAGACGAGCACTCACATAAAGTGGAGATCTTGCCGCCGTCTATCAAGGTCAGGTCCTCGCAGATAGCCGACTTGGAAGAAGTCCCGCATGGGGTGCAGAGACAGGCATCAAAATTGGGCGACTACAAGTTTCCTACGCACAGATTGGCAACAACGTTGACGGACGACTCGAAGCATCCGTTGGTTATAGTTGCGTGTGGGTCTTTCTCACCAATCACTTACTTGCACTTGAGAATGTTTGAAATGGCGCTAGATGCAATCATGGAACAGACGAGATTCGAGGTCATTGGCGGGTACTATTCCCCTGTGTCGTCGAATTACAAGAAGCAAGGTTTGGCACCAGCACACCATAGAGTTAGAATGTGTGAATTGGCGTGCGAGAGAACCTCGTCGTGGTTGATGGTGGACGCATGGGAGTCGTTACAGCCTAAGTATACTAGAACTGCATTGGTATTGGACCATTTCAACGAGGAGATAAATATCAAACGCGGAGGAATTATGACGAGACTGGGCGAGAAGCGCGGCGTCAAGATTATGTTGTTGGCCGGAGGTGACTTGATTGAGAGTATGGGCGAGCCCGACGTGTGGGCGGACCAGGATTTGCATCATATATTGGGCAAGTACGGGTGTCTTATTGTGGAAAGAACTGGATCCGATGTGAGAAGCTTCTTGTTGAGTCATGACATATTGTACGAACACAGGAAGAATATCATGGTTATCAAACAGTTGATCTATAACGATATTTCGTCTACCAAGATACGATTGTTCATAAGAAGAGGCATGTCGGTGCAGTACTTGTTGCCCAATTCCGTCATCAGGTACATCCAGCAACACAAGTTGTATTGCGATTCTGAGCCGGTGAAACAAGTCATGTCTGAACGAGCTGATTGATACATACAGTAGTTTTAAATTTTATAGACGTTGTATTATTAGTACTATTATAAATACGGGGTTAATTCATTACATATAACTGTTTCTATCCTATCCTCACACTCTCTCCTTACCATTCTTGAGCTCTGTTACCATATATACTCTTCTTGGTACCTTTAATTGGTTTAATCAACTTGGATCCACCTTCCAAGAACGAAAATCTATCTTTTCTCATAGCTTCGTACTTTTGGATGTGGTCTTCCTTCTGCAACGTCAAACCAATATCATCCAACCCGTTGACCAAGCAATGCTTTCTAAATTCCTCAACATCAAACTTCTCAACCAAGACATCCCCAGTCTCACCGTCCTTAATCTGTTGGTTAGGTAAGTCGATAGTCAAAGTGTGGCCAGCTTTCACAACCGGGACCAACTTCCCTTCAATTACATCCTGGGGGATTCTGATAGGCAACAAGAAGTTCTTGAACGAGTTGTTGTAGAAAATATCACCAAACGAAGGTGCAATGATACTCTTGATTCCGAAATCCTTCAATGCCCAAGGCGCATGCTCACGACTTGATCCACATCCAAAGTTATCACCAGTGACTAACAAGATCTCGGCTTTCCTGTATGGCTCGACATTCAAGACGAAGTCAGTCTCGACATCCTTGCCATTGGCGTCCTTCACGAATCTCGATTCGTAGAACAACCCGTTTTTCAAACCGGTTCTCTTGATGGTCTTCAAGAACTGCTTAGGGATGATGGCGTCGGTGTCGACGTTGGCTTTGTAAAGTGGAGCAGTGATACCGGTCAAGACAGTAAAACTGTTGTCGGTTCCAGCAGCGTGTGCTTCGGTCTTGGACTTTTTAAACTCTGGTTCGTCCTTAGGAATGTCGTTGGTGCGTTCAGCTTCAGTGGCAGGTGTGGATTCAATGTACTCCTTCTCGTGTTCATACACAGCGTCTTGCAATTCCTTGTCCTCGACTTCTTGCTCGATCGAGATCGCAGCTTGGTCATTGTTGACGTAGTCGAATTCTCTGATATCCGTGAAGTGACCCTTGATGGCAGCAGCGGCGGCCATGGCAGGGGACATCAAGTGGGTTCTTGAAAGTGCACCTTGACGACCTTCAAAGTTTCTGTTGGATGTGGAGGCACATCTTTCTTCTGGGTCCAAGATATCGGGGTTCATACCGAGACACATCGAGCAACCGGCTTCTCTCCAGGTGAATCCAGCGGCCTCAAAGATCTTGTCCAAGCCTTCTTTTTCAGCTTGCTTCTTGATTAAACCAGAACCTGGAACAACCAAAACCATCTTGACGCTGTCGGCCTTCTTGTGACCTTTAGCGACAGCGGCAGCTGCTCTTAAATCTTCAATACGGGAGTTGGTACAGGATCCAATAAAAGCCTTGTCGATCTTGATGTCCTTGAGTGGAGTGTTTGGAGTTAAACCTTGGTACTTCAATGCTCTTTCCATACCGGACTTCTTGATTGGGTCAGAGACATTAGCTGGATCTGGGACTTTGGCGGTGATTGGCAAAGCGTCTTGTGGAGAGTTACCCCAAGTGATAGTCGGGACAATATCTGAGGCAGCGATCTTGATATCGTAATCAAACTTGGCGCCTTCATCAGTATGCAAAGTCTTCCAGTAAGCCATGGCCTTATCCCATTGCTCTCCCTTTGGAGCCAATGGTCTTCCCTTTATGTAGTCGAAAGTAGTCTGGTCAGGTCTGATCATACCGGCTCTAGCACCGGCTTCAATAGCCATGTTACAGATGGACATTCTTGCCTCCATCGACAAGTCTTCGATAGCCTTACCCGCAAACTCAATGACGCATCCAGTACCACCGGCAGTACCAATGACACCAATCACATGCAAGACCAAGTCCTTGGAAGTTATACCTTCGGACAACTCACCATCGATGGTGATTCTCATGTTCTTGGACTTGGCCTGGATGATGGTTTGTGTAGCCAAGACGTGCTCGACTTCGGAGGTACCGATACCGAAAGCCAAAGCGCCGAAAGCGCCGTGGGTGGAGGTATGCGAGTCACCACAAACAACGGTGGTTCCTGGCAAAGTGAAACCCTGTTCTGGACCAACCACATGCACAATACCTTGTCTGTCATCAGTCATGCCGAAATACGTCACGTCAAAGTCCTTGACGTTCTGCTCCAAGGTTTTCACTTGTAATCTGGAATCGTCCTGGTCAATAAAGGAGTCAACGTTCTTGAAATTCACTCGCGAGATGGTGGGGATGTTGTGGTCCACGGTGGCCAAGGTACAATCGGTTCTTCTGACGGTACGACCAGCGTTTTTCAAACCTTCGAAAGCTTGTGGAGAAGTGACTTCATGGACCAAGTGTCTGTCAATGTATAATAAGTTCGATCCGGACTCGTCCTTGTAGACGATATGGTCCTCAAAGACTTTGTCATATAAGGTCTTTGGCTGTTCTAATATTTGTGTAGGAGCCATGGTTGTGTGTGGGTATTAGTGGGTTGTTGTTGGGGAAGAAGAAGCAAGTGAAAATTTCAAGAGCTGGGGCTGAGGAGATTTCAGTTTTTATATATTGGTGGAAGGGTATGCGTCATACGAAAATTTTCAATGCGCTGGTGTGTGTGTAGTGATGAAAAAAAAAAAGCAAACCACAGCGAAAAAGAACGCCGGTGTAGGAGCGGTATCGGTGTAAATCGTCCGCTCAGCCAATGGAAAACCAAAGTTTGGTAAGCGGTGCGGGAAGTCCGGATTAGGAAAACAAATGCGGCGTTTCCCAAAAAGGAAATGTCGTCTAGAGAAGTGATACATTGGTCGGAACGCGACATTGGAGGTGGCCCAACACTGGCGACGAGAGCTGGGTAGGCTAAACCATCGTACATGAATGGGGTGTGATGGGTGAGATAGATGGTCGATGGGGGATCGTCTTCTAGACTAGGTCTGACCCACCCATACTTCTTCGCCTAGTGTGCTTCGAAGTTGCTGTGGTGTTCGCCCTCCCTGGCCGCAACCTCCACCTAGTTACACTTTCAAACTTAAACTTTCACCCTCTTCAAGCATCTTCTGACCTCTCTAGACCATATAGGCTAGTCCCTCACTGCTCCTTAAACCTCCTTGGTGCAAGTTCAAACTACGCTCGCAACAAACTCTAAATTCACCACACACGAGATTCTTTTTTTTTTTCCTGCGTTGTTGATTTAATCCACGGAACGAAATCACCAACCACCAACACTACCCAGAGACAACACACCAACCATGATGCCACCAGGAGGTAGAAGGTCCAAAATCAGACCACCCAGAAAGTCCCTAATCAGGTCCTCAGACCTCTCGGACAGCTCGAACCCCAACGCGGACCCCACCGTTGACTTTGACAAGAACTGGCTGATTTTAGCAAATGCCATCTCACAAATCCAGAACAAGAACGTGTCGAATCTATCATACGAACAATTGTACCGTAAGGCGTACGCACTCGTGTTGCGCAAGCATGGCGGGAAGCTATATGAGCATGTGACGGATGCGATTCGGGCACACTTGTTGGCGAGACGGGAGTACTTGATTTCCGTGTCTGCGAACCACGAGTTGTTCATGCAGGCATTGATCCAGGAGTGGAACGATCATTTGCAATCAATGAAGTTTATCAGCGACGTGTTGATGTACTTGAACAGGGTGTATGTGAAGGAGCAGAAAAAGTTGTTGATTTATGACTTGGGGATAATGTTGTTTAAGGATCATGTCATCAAGTATAATGATCACGAGATTGGGTTCAAGGTTATTGATATAGTAATTAATGAGATTACGAAGAGCAGGTTGGGTACGGTGATTACGTCCAGTATGTACATCACGAAGATTATCAATATGATGGAGTTGTTGGTTGAATCGAGTGGGTCAAGCGAGTACTTTTATGGTGATGCGTACTATCAGATTTATTTTGAACCGAAGTTTTTGCAGAGTTCGGAAGAGTCGTTCCAGGCATTGTCAAATGAGTACATATCACATGGTCTGGGTACAAAGTTTTTGCAGTTGACGACACAGTTTATCAAGGATGAGGATAACCGCGTGCGTTTCTATTTGCCTCCTTCAACCTACCCGAAGTTGATTGACTTGATGAACAACATAATGATAAGAGACAAGCTTGACAAGATGATACTATCACCCAACCAGGGGTTGGAGTACTGGTTGAAACCAGTCGTGTCTAACATATTTGAGGAGACCAACGTTGAGACATACCACTATGCCGACTTGAAGTTGTTGTATAATTTAGTGGGGAGGTACGATGGTGAAGAGTATCAGTTGTTGAGGTTGAGAATCAAAGAGGCAATCATCACACAGGGTAATTCCTTACCAGAATACGTCCGTGCATCGATCGACAACCCCGTTAATAAGAAACCTGTGACGATGAACTCGGCAGCATTTGCTACTAAGTGGATTGAGACAGTGTTGAAATACCGTGATCAGTTGTTGCTTGTATGGAAGAACTCGTTTGATGAGAACCTAACTATTGAGCAGACTATAACGTTTGCATTGAGAGATTTCATAAACGGCAGCAACAAGAGAGGCGCGGCGTCGTCCGTCAATGCTCCTGAATTGTTGTCGGTTTACATGGACTACTACATCAAGCAGTTGACCAAGAATGGGTCCTCGAGCAAAGACATTTCGTTGAAATCAGGAGACCAAACAGAAGAGTTGATTAGCAATTCAATCCAGTTTTTGAAGTTCATCAAGGACAAGGACGCATTTGAGGTCCATTACGCCAACCACTTTGCTAAGAGGTTCTTAAAAGCGTCCAACTCGTCAAGCAAGGACGTTGAGGAGATCATCTTGGGCAGCTTGAGTGAAGAAATGGGCACGTCGTCGTTAGATAAGGTCATCAAGATGAATAGAGATATTAGACTGTCTAGAGATACCACGAGTGACTGGAAAAAGTACATTAATAAGCAGGGCAACCCCGATCTTCTAGAGATGGACTTGAAGATTTGTAATGTTACGGATTGGCCCAAATCTATGACGAAAGATAATAGCAACGAGGGGTTGATCTGGCCCGTGCAACTACGCGACACCATCAAGGAATTCCAGGAGTTTTGGAGAAATGCCAAGAAGAACGACAACAAGTCGTTGTATTGGTCCCCGAAGTTTGGGTCTTTGGATTTGAGAATAACGTACCCTTCACGAACATACGACATAAACTTGTCTACATATGCCGGGATAATCATGTTGCTATTCGCACCTGCTGAAGGGAGTCTGGCGTTTGAAGAAAACAGACAGTACACGTACTTGGAGATCCAAGAGTTGACTGGCATCCCGGAGCTGGAGTTGAAGAGACATCTTCAGTCCATAGCTGTCGCTCCTAAGCTGAGATTGTTGGTAAAGTCACCGATGTCGAAGGATGTCAAAGACACAGACGTGTTTTCCATGAACAAGAACTTCAGGTCTCCATCCAGCAAAGTCAAGGTGTTGACGATCTCATCGAGCCCTGCTAGGAAGGAAGAGAAGGAGGAAGAGAAGGAAGAAATCAAGCACAACAGGAGAATCCTTATTAGTGCTGCTATTGTGCGTATCATGAAATCCAAAGTCACAGTAACACACAACGTCCTAATAGAGGAATTGATCAAGCAGATCAGTAGGTTCAACCCGCTGATTCTGCTCATCAAGGAATGCATAGAGGACTTGATAGACAAGGAGTACATTGCCAGGGATCTCAGTTCTTCGTCTTCGTGTATATACAATTATATAGCTTAACGTAATAGATACGAGTTGACGAATCAGAGATAAAGAACGTGCCTGGTAATTGTAATCGTGTCACTGAATCCTTCTCTTTTGCCTCTCCAGAGGAGAGTATCCACGGGATCCAACGTTCCAAGTTTTTATCGTAAGGTGTATAAAGAGAGGTCCAAAGAACCCTGAGATGTAAATACATCCGAATCCCCTTTTCTCTTCAGTATAATTCCCATTTAATAGCTCTATATGTGTGGTGTACTATCATCAACATCAGAACACTAACGTTTTCCTTGGGCACCTTGTTGGACTTCCTGAGGTGTGCCTTTTGCTCTAGGGGAGTCCTCCTAGAGTGTTCAATATATATCATTTATAGATTGGGAGCACACACATCGTGTAGATTAGCATCTCTATGATATCTCTGGGGATGCACGTTCAATTGAAGAACTGAGCTGGGGTGTGTTTGATGAATCATGGATGTTCTTATTAAACACGAGTCACGTGACTTCTCATTCTTGATGTGGAAATTCCTAGGGAGAGGATTTCCTTGTGGTGGTCGTGTGTCTGGTGACAAAGCGGGTGCGCAGTGCCCTGGATGTAGATGGTAGTAGTCGTAGGTTTCTGGATGTAGTATTGTATGTATGTATAGATGTAGGTGGTGTTGATGTGTATGTATATGCTTGTGCTTATGCTTATGTTTATGCTTACTTCTATATAATATTCTTCTAGTATCAAGAAGGGGGAATAGTCTCTTATTTATAGTACTCTCCTGATGCGCTACTGGACCTCTTCTGTTATTGTGTTCTGTTATTGTGTTCTGGTTGTATTCTTCATATTTGATGGTTCTCTCTCCGTGTAAGATAGCTTGTACCTCTCGCTCTCATAAATCTCGTCAATTAATTAGAAATCACGTGGAGCACGTGACTTTTCTGGTTTTTTTCGTTTTCTTTGCTTCTCGCACGTTGTTAAGGAGGCATTCAGCTCAAAGCAAACAAAAGGACGAAGTTCATACTTCTTTCTTCAGGTCAATCCCAGTTGTTGTGGAAGTATTGATGACTTTGTATGGGTTTAATTAATTGCTAAAGTCTACGAACACGTAACTCATCACGTCTAGCAGAGTTCATGTATATATGTTAATATACAAGGCATACGTTTGCTTGAAAGACTCCTAACACAACCAAACTTTGTAGATAAGCTCTTGATGGATATATCTACCGCTCTGTGGGTTTCCCAATACCTCTCTTCTCACCACCACCACCACCACCACCATCCATGCTCTAACCTCGTCAAGCAAAGAAACAGGACACGTCTGATGAAATTGACGTGGAATTCATTTGTGCGTGTGCTTGTGGCCACAGTGCACGACCCTAAGCCAATGAACAGAAAAAAAAAGAAACAACCGAAGGAAGGAAGGAAGGAAAAATTAAGTCATCATCTGTCACATTTAGCAAACAGAAAACTTCTCATCACCATCACCTTACTCCTTGTATTTCCATCCCAAGCCCCAGCCATGTCAGAACCAATCAAGAAGAAGAACGGAGACATCTCTAAAGCACCTACGCCACAGAACACCCCGTCCAGTGTCACCAACTCTTACATGAAGTCCAAGCCACCCACCGTGTCCACTATTGAGGAAATCAACGAGGATCAGCTGAAGGCCGGTGATCTCAGCAAGGAGCAGAGACAGACCTTGGTCAACAACCCGGTGTTGTTAGGTATGATTGAGGACAAGTTGGGTGATTTGATTGGCAAGCAATCAGGGTACGTTGAGAACTTGCCCAAGGCCGTCAAGAACAGAGTGTATGGCTTGAAGTCCTTGCAGTTGGCCCAGATGAAGTTGGAGGCCGAGTTCCAGAAAGAGTTGTTGGAGTTGGAAAAGAAGTTCTTTAAGAAGTACGAGCCTTTGTATGAAAAGAGAAAGAATATTATCAATGGGGAATTGGAACCTACTGCGGAAGAGATTGAAGAAGGTGAACAGTTGGAGAAGGAGGACGAAGATGAAGAAGAGCAGCCTGAAGAGGAAGACGAAGAGGAAGAGGAAGAAGAGGAAGGAGAAAGCCAAGTTGGTATTCCAGGATTTTGGTTGACTGCTTTGGAAAACTTGTCCACTGTTCAAGAAACCATTACTGATAGAGACCTGGAAGTTTTGCAGTCGTTGATCGATATAAGAATGAAGTATTTGGATACCCCGGGATTCCAATTGATCTTTGAGTTCAATGATAACGAGTTCTTCAACAACAAGACCTTGACCAAGACTTACCACTACCAAGCTGAGTTGGGCTACAGCGGAGATTTCGTTTACGACCACGCCGATGGGTGTGAGATTGAGTGGAAGCTGAAAGAAAACAACGTCACCATAAATATCGAAAGAAGAAAACAGAGAAATAAGACCACGAAACAAACAAGAACAATCGAAAAGTTGACTCCTACTGAATCGTTTTTCAATTTCTTTGATCCTCCAAAGCCACCAAAGGTCAAGGATGAAGACCACGAAGAAGATGACGAAGATGAGGAGGAAGACGAAGAATTGGAAGGTAGATTAGAGTTGGACTACCAGTTGGGAGAAGAAATCAAAGATAGATTGATTCCAAGAGCAATTGACTGGTTTACGGGAGACGCTGTTGATTTTGCCTACCCTGATGAATTTGAAGGCGATGAAGAAGGTGAGTTTAGCGATGAAGAAGGCGAAGATGATGACGATGAAGACGATGATGAAGATGAAGATGATGAGGATGGTAAAGGTGGTAAGCAGCAACCACCTGAATGTAAACAGCAGTAAGTAGGAGGGGGAGAGTATCCGTTCCATATATATACTATTTTGTTACTTGTTTGATTTATACTGGATTAGGTTAGAAAGACGTGTTTTCTGATATTAACGCAAAAGTTGGAGGTGCGTGTGGGAGAGGCAAGGAAGGCAGCCACAAATGCCGAGGCATCCACACCCATTGGTTAAAAAAATCACCATCACACAGCCCATTGTTTATACCAATGAAGAAGTACAGATGGAATTTCAGGGTAGTCTGTGCAACAGGCAGATGAGTTCATCAAGTGGGGTAATTTCACTTAGACGAGGGGGCCATCGCCATCACCAATGACCATTGAAGAACGGGAAGATTCAGGCCGAGGTAAGTCAGAGCACGAAGGAGAAGCTTGAGCCGAAGGTTGGAGATGGTTGGGATTTTCTTAATGTGGTCAATATTACGAGTTGTCAATTAAGCTTTTGGTTATAATACATGAGAAGCGAGTTGGGAGGTCATCACAATTCCGATCTTGATCTTGCTCCTTCATCCCTTGTTCTCTTTTTTTTTTGGGGAATGCGCTTTTTGCTTGTATGCACTTTTGCACCCAATAGGGGATTAAGCTCTAGATTCAAGAGGGGTGTGAATGATCAACACTGCAAGGCGGAACAAGCGATGAATCAAAGAGAGAGAAAGAGGAAGGAAGCAGCTAAGGTTCTAAAAAACCTTCTTTGTAGGATATATGTAATGGCACGTAACCCCACAAATCATGAAGCAGTACGCCTGTGTGGGTGGTGGTCGATCATTCGGATAGGATTGTAGGTTTAAGCAGTTCAACAGAACCGATTTTTGTGGAAACAAGAAAAGAAACTCTAAAGCATCGCCGGATGAGTCAGAGAGAGTCCTGGGTATGTCACAAGTGTGAAGCCAGGTGAGTGTCGGACCCGAGGAAGGAGCCGGGGGTGGGAAAATGGAACAACGGATGGGTACAATCGCCCAAGAGAGATATAATATCCCCTAAGGGAGTGTGGGCTTTGGAAATAATAGTCTAGAAGAAGAAATGAGGGGCAATGAATGTACCAGATCTTGCGTTTGTTTGCTTACTGGTTTAGTTTGTTCACTATTCTGTTCTAGTTCTTGAATAGGTTGCATACTTGATATTCAAACAATAGACTAGGATGGTTATGTAGGGTGAGTAGATATGTGATATTACATAATAATTGGGTGAGAGCAAAAAAAAGGGGGGGAGAGAGAAAAGGAGGGCAAAGCAACAAAAATCAAACGTACAAATTGAGTTGATACGATTTGTAACGGAGGGGGGCAGCAAGAGAGCAAGGGCACGACAAGGTCACAAAACTGGAAAAGGCAAAAGTCTCGAACAGAATCAAAAGTGAAAGATTTGCAATGGGAAGATCTCTCATAACTGTGGGAAACAACCCCCGAAACCAACTCACCCGCCTCATAAAAAAAGTAGAGTACAATAGAGGTGGTGGTGGTTGGTGAAGCACGGTTGTGAGCAGACATTTGAAAGCAATGGAGGCTTAGGGGGTAAAAGCAGGAATGGGAGGAATGGGAAAGGCAGAGGCGAAGGCGAAGGAAAATTGAAATTGAAATTGCGAAAACTGGACTTGGGACATGGGACATACGTATGCAATGCATCACAGGAGGAAAAGCACAAGGCTAAAAATAACACAAACAAGGAAGTTGAAACCTTCAAACTAGAAACGTAGCTCAAGAAATAATCTTGCGATTATACTTCTTTCTTGGGCTTGAATCAAACCATTGAAAAAGCTTAGTTACAAGTTCAATTGCGATTCTTGTTCACATAGAACAAGATTGTGGTTGGGAGTGATTAGCATCACCAAACACACGCGTATCTCTATCTTGTCCTGGTTGTGGGTGCGATGGTTAGGGCATCGGGTGAAATTGGGACGGGGAGGTGGAATTTTGGTGATTTATGTCTCGATAAAGTATTTTCTTCTACCGTGACTTTTGCATTGTGGATGTAACAAGAGTAAAAAGTTACAAAGTTTTTAGATTTTACTTGGAAGAAAGGATTGAATTGCAAGATTTTATTTTTAAGATAGTTTGTTTTTGCCTTATGTACTTGCTGGTAACTTGGGGTGAAAAATAAAACAGGCTCTTATTCCGATAACGCCCTGGACAATAATTAGCCGAGAGAGAGGTGAACACCCGAAACATCAACCACACAAGAACATCAGCTCACCCTGGCTTCATATGAACGTGAAACTCAAGTGCAAGCCCAGATGGAAACGTTTGCTTAGAAGTTAATTAATTATGCACCATGAGTAGATCTTGGGTGTCCTCGAGAAGAACGAAAGAAATAGAAGGAAGTTCGGCAAAGGTGTGAAAGTTTATCAGGAAACACCGAAGACTACTGCCACGTGATATCGTTTTTTCTACCGAGCAGAACACGTAAGACGCGCAATACACAGCGTAAATGAGAGAAAAAAATCACATGCGAATTGTTCACTGGTGCACTACTAAGATAAGCTCATCTTAAAAGTTTAAGCGGTGCTGCATCAAATTCTAAAATAAAATATAACCACACACACATACACACACACATACACACTTGTGCACAGGGGCACGACCCACCACACTTTCTTTCACCAAAAATCACATATAACCACATGGAAACGTTTGGCACAGCAAAACCCAAACCAAAAACACTAAAAAAGCCCACATTATAAATACTTTAGGAATTTCCTTGTTCTCCCAGCACTGGCCACTTTTTTTTGAAAACACCTTCTTCTTCCTTTCCGTCTGTCTTTCCCTGTTCTCCCCTCAGTTCAAGGTTCTACTTTAGACTATACCACACCTCCCATAGAGATTATAGAAATAACCAAACACCATCAAAAACCTTCCACACATACACATATCCCCCCACCATGTCTGAACAAATCAACAAGGCCAAACAATTGATCAAGCCAAAACAATCCTTCAACTCCAAAACAATCCACCACATCAACCAGTACTCCTTGATTAAGCAGGTCACCAGCTTTGTCTTGTCCATTGGCATTGTCAACTCCTTCTACACAAGCTTCGTCTTACCATTGTACGACTTTGTCAACAACAACATCTTGTCTATCTCCCCCATCTACAACATCTTGAGCTACGTCGACAACTTGTACTACACCCTTTTGGTTACTTTTGACAAGTACTTTTTGGAGATCCCATTGGAGACCTTGAACTCCATTGGCAAGACTTACATTAGCCCACTTGACGACAAGTTGATTGCTGTCAACAACAAGTACTTGAAGCCAATCGAAACCAAGTCCACCAAGGAGTTCTACAACATTGTCTATACAGTGCAAGAGATTTTGATCAACTTGAAGAACTTTACCTTTGACAAGTCTTCGGAAATCCAGAAAACCATTGTCGACACCTACAACCAGGAATTGCAATCAAAGTCCAACGAGTCCTCCAACGTCATTGGCAAGAACTTGACTGCTAGCTACAACACCGCCAGCAAGACCATAACCAAATTGAACGATGACTACATAACCCCATTGAAGTTGCAGACCCAGGACTATGTCGATCAATTCACTACCCAAACTAAACAAAGAGCTGACGAATTTATCAATGATGCTAAATCTAAAGTTGCTCCCAAAATCAACGAAATCAAGGAATCCGTTCCTGCTGCGGTTTCAGCATCTGCTTAAACATTTCTTTTAGTTTAGTCTATCTTTTTTTTATATATCTTGTTTTTGTTTATTAGAAGAGTTCATTAATCTGTTACTTCTTGTCCTGTGGTTGTTGCTGTGCTGTGCTGTCTGTGTGTGTATTTATTGTCCCCCATTGTCTAATACACGATATAATATTTATCAATCCATTGTTGTTGCTGGTGTTTGCTATTGCTATTCCTCGTGCTCCGGGAGGCGGTTCATTCTCTCTTTGTGCGTGTGGTGTGTGCGATATCTTATCGTAATGTGAGGTCATCGAATTTCTGAAATTTGTGTATGAAAATGTCGCATGTGAGTGATGCGACATTAATCCACAGTCCAACAATGTCGCGACACGTGACTTCCCATATTTTTTGCAACACAATCAGTTCAATATCTATTACAGTCATACAACTGGGTTTACTTCCCACCCTTTGGGGTCACCTTCCCTCCCAACTCAAACACATACTCTTCCTCGATGGGGAACGTCTTGATATAATCAATACCACCAACACACAAGGGAACGGTCAACTGCTCCTCCCCCTTCAAAAGCTTCTCATAGATCTGAATCCCCACATCCACCGTTCTCTGAATCGCATCGTGTTCCAAAATCAACCCCTTGCCGCCCTTCGCCTTCTGGAAAGTCTTCAAATCCGACAAGATCTCCGACTCCTTTCTCGTAGTCGAGCTATCCAACATCTTCCAATCAAAAGTGTCAAAGTCCCACAACACCGCCTGCATGCCAAACTGTCTCAAGATCGATCTGATCCGGTTGTCGATCCCGCCATACGGTGGCCGGAACCACTTGGGCAAGTGTCCGCTCGTGGCATTCACCGCCCATATCGACCACTCAATCTGCGCAATCACGTCCTCGTTGCTCAAGCTAGGCAAGAACTTGTGGCTCCACGTGTGCGACCCCATGATGTGCCCGCGCTTGTAGCTCTCCTGGTACACCTCGGGGAACCGGATAATGTTGACGCCCAAGGTGAACAACGTCGTCTTGATGTCGGATATCGCGTCAAGGAGCTTGATGGTGTGGGGGCTCGGGCCGTCGTCAAACGTCTGGGAGAGCTTGGGACAGGTGTAGACGTCATCGACCTCGACGCAGTTGAAGCAATCAAAGGAGCACGCTTTGGGCGTGCGCAAGATGGAGTCGCTGCATTGGGCTTGCTGGTGTGTTGGGATGGGTTCAATCTTGTCAAAGTTGATGAAATCAAGCGGAATGTAAGGCGGTTCTAAGTCTGGCCATTGGTTGAGACCAGTGAAGTCGTGAAGCCATCTCGGAAAGGGTAATTTTGGTGGGAACTGCATGGGAGATGCCGGCATTTCGTGGTTGTTGGTGTTCGCGTTGAGGTGGCCCAAGGATGGGGTGACGGGTTGGGCAGGTGGTGGGATCGGGATTTGTAATGGTGGGGTGTTGGGGGATGGCTGTTTTTCGAAAATGTTGACAAATGAAGATGGGATGAATTTGGACTGGATCCGGGAGGTTAGGTCGGAGGAGGTGGTGAAGGTTGAGAAAACACAGATTACAAAGATTACTCTGATCATGTTGTGGAAGGGAATGGAAGCGTTGGTGAAGGATGAGATGGGTGGGTTTTTCTTTGGGTAGTTGAATGGTGTGGTATATATACTTCTTGGGCTTCGTTTGATATGTATAAACATAACAGAAATATCCCTGTCGCATATGTATAGATATGGTATTTATTTTTTTACACCCAAAATTTTACGAAATTTACGAAACGTCCATCCTCTGTATATGTGTATATATTTGCACAATACAATATACCTAGCCAAAAAATAATAATAAAACCTATCCGAAATAAACAAAAACCTGTTTACCCTTTATTCTTCAACAACTCCAACTCGCCCTGCAACTTCTTCAACTCTCTCTTGAGGCTTCTGTTCTCATCCACAATCTCATCATACTTCAAGCTAACCTTTCTTGTGCTGGGGTTAAACTCACCCTTGTGTTTCTTGACAATCTCACTATTGTTAGCACAGTTGTTATGCACACAAGCTTCTCTTTCCCTAAAGGAGTAGTTAAACACGGGAGCCGATGTCATCAACGTCGTGACACTTCCACTTCTGCTGTTATTCCCCGAAGATGATCTGGACGACAATGACGAAGAACGACGAACTAGTGGTGTTATAGGAGCACTCATGATTCCCGATGTTCCATTGCTATTACCGTTATTCCCTGTGCTCGAACTAGTATTGTTCATCTTGAGCATTTTATTCTCCTGTTTCAACATCTCAATCTCCTTCATCAACTTCAACACTATCGCATCCTGTTCTCTTTCCATCAAGTCGATAATCTGCTCATTGGAGTACTCGCTAAAGGAGTATCGCTTGGGTGATCCAGCGCTGACGCTAGGACTGTTATTTGTGCTGCTGCTGGTTGTCGAGGTAGACGAGCTTATGGAGTAGTTGCGCTGACTGTTGTTGGTCAAGTTGGGCCTGCCGTTGCTGAATGAAGTTATGCTGTTTCTTGGGGATATAGACGTGAATATGGATGGTGGTGGTGCTTGAGAGTGAGAATGTGGGGTATTGTTTGAGGATGCAGAAGCAGACATTCTTGGTGAAGTGGGCGTTGTGGTTGGTGTAGATAACTGGGATTGCTGTTTGAGGGTAGGCGAAGTGCTTGTGTTTCTTGTATTAACCATTGGATTAGACATGTTTGGTGGTTGTTGAAAGAAAGAAAAAGGAGGATGTAACAAATAAAATGAAAGATGAAGTTGAAATTGAAAAGTTGAAATTTTGTTTTATTTTTTTTTATGAGGGGAATTATTTTGGTATTTTTATATTGTTTATAAGAGACAGCTTTTGTGTCACTTTGGTTGGAACACGTACGTATCTGTACAGTAAGCACATACGCAACTACCAAATGTAACAGCGCCTACTTTACGCCTTGTCCCATAGTTGTGGTACCACACTACGTCCTTGAGCTCTGTTGGGGGGTAATATCGTTTAGCCCACAACATGCTCATGTGTATGTGTGTGTGGTAATAGCCATGACGTAGTCTGTTTGTTTTGGTTTGTAGACTGCTTACACAAGAAAAGGATTGAGTCACTTTATTCTGTCTGTGTTGTTTGGTTCTACCAATTTCCTTAAACTCAAATACGAGTATTTCCCACCCCATTACTAAGACTCAAATCGTATCCTAATATCCGTCCCCACTACTCCACTGGGCTCCAGTGATTGGATGGAACGCCACCGTTGCATGACTCTTCCCGTCATGTCTTTTTTTGTTCCAATCCAACATCTATCTCGTTGGGGGTTGTTGGATGTGTTGGATGTGTTGAGTGATTTTTTTGTTTTAGATTTGTTGTAGAATACGATAGCAAGAAAGAAAAATGATACCACTTGGCTATCTGATAAACGTCTATGTCGCTGTCTGTTTCTTGTTTCCCCTTTTTCTAAAGTTTTTCCCTTTTGGAACGAACTCCGCTGATCAGCACATTGTTTGATGTATGGTTTCGCCACCACCACCATAGAAAAAAAAGCAATAATCGTACCACGTGAGCGCTCCCTTTGGAGAGATAACCAGAAAAACCACCAGATAAACGCAAACCTTAAAACACTAAGAGAAGCAACTGTGGCTCTGTCTCTAACTCTTGCTCGGCGTATCTGTAACAAGTCGAAATGTATATTGATAACCTTTGTGTGTGTGTGTGTGTGTGTATGTGTGCTGACTCGGGTTCCTTTTGCCGTTACTTAGTGGTTACGTCCTACGCATTGTGGAGAGAAGTTTTAAACGAGTGGTGGCAAGATGTGACACTCCTCCCAACCCTACTCAACCTAAACCACACCTCCTTTTCTTGTGTGGATTATGTTGCGTTCCCGGATATTTCAACTTTTTTGAAATGTGCATTCCTGAAGGAACGATCACTCAGGAAATACGGAAAATTGAAACACCTTCAGCAAGATCAACCATCGCCAGAGTCATCACTTTCTCATCAACTAGCTGAGTAATATTCGTGTGGTCGACAGTTCTGAAATCCTGGGAGGACCTACCACCGCTAATAGGACCACTCGGCATCAACATCCCACACATACCTCTCCCCCTATTCTTCGTCGTCCAGGTCATACATTATTAATGTGCTCCTGTATACACGCACACCTCCTCACTCTCCCTTTCACATCTTTTTGTGCAATCTCTCTCTATCCATAGGTGTTTCTGATCCCATCCCCCCATCTCATCTCATCTGTCTTGATCCCACCACTGGTTCCCCTCCCTTGGTCTGGAATACAACGTATTCTTGTGATTACGGATCTGACCACTCATATGAAGAGCCATGAGACTGTTAGTCGGGCAATGATTGCTACTTCCAAAGAGCATCGGTTGTAGAAAATCCGGGTTTCGAACATGGTCATAACCCTGCTATCAAGTCATGACGTGTGGTTAGAGTAATCGTAGAAGTAACAGCTCACCCTGCTCCAGCTGAGAAACAAAAATTTCAGCACGTGAAATTAATCAGGTGGTTGATGATCACCTGACTGAAAGTCACGGGTCTCTCGAAGCAAATGTTCAACTTCCAGCAAGATAACACCACAGGAGATAAGATATCTTCGTGGTTCCTCCACGTGTCGTTATCAATGACTAATCTACGAATTGAACGTGATAATCTGTGTCGGTGTCACCTGACTCGAAGGCGGTGTCTACGAAATACACTTTCAAGAACCATCATCCATTACTTAATATAGAACGAGGTGTAATCCACAAGTTTCGCATTATCCATCGTCAAGAAGATCATTGTTTTAGGAAAAATTTGCGGCAATTCACCACGAAAATAAATAACGAGGTTCAGCTGGGCAATTGCATTAACCCCGACGCCTATACAAAGTTTGAAACTAAAAGTCTAGATCGTCTATACCACGGCGCGTCACTTGCTAGTCTCGCCCCATTGACTACCTCTCGATGGGAAGAACAATGAGAGGCAATGGCTCAAACGTTTCTGATGTGGACTCCGATACGTGGGTTTCGTGGTGTGGGTGTGTGTGTTTGTAAAAATAGATAGAACTTGTGTTTCGCACTACTTCGAGATCTGAAAAAAATGCATGTGATTTTTTTTGCTGATAAACTGCAAAATATCGGAAGGGTATAACCTAGGTTTCGTTTAAGGTGTAAAATGATTTACCTGTATTTTTTATTATTGTTAATTGTAATACATTTCTATATATGAAATTAAGAATAGAATAGGTAGAAGTAAAAAAGAACTGAAACACGGTGATATTCCCCCCAGCCAAATAACTTAGAATAAATAAATAAAAGTGAACCATAGCAAAGCTATCTAATCTAGCTATTCTCAATAAACTTTCTCAAGTTTTCATTCATGGTCTTGATCAAGATCATTTCATTGCTGATTCTAATCAATGCATTGTGTTTGCTCAAATTAGGCAAACCATCTTTGTTAACTCTTGCTCTCTTGGATTTTCTTTCGCTTTCATTCAACTCAGGCAACTTGTTGAAAGCATCTAAGTCGATAATCAACTCAAGACATCTTTGGTAGGCCAACTTACACAACTGTCTTCTCTTTTGTTCAGAATGCGAGTGGTTCAATCTCTTTTGCTCAATACTCAACAATGGTTTGTTAGAAGATCTTCTTCTCTTCTTCATTGGCTTGGAAACATCGCCGTCTTCATTCTTGACGAGTTCGTCGTCACTTTCGTCGTCATCGCTGTTTCTCTTTCTCAGTTCGTCGCCCGAAGTTGGGGGAGTGATTAATTGTTTGGATTTCTTGGTGGTAGTATCTGTTGTTGGGGATTTCGTTTTCTTATTCGTCAAGAATGGGTCATTATTCATTTTGTTAAGGGAGTCATTAGGAGAAGGTAAGTGGTTAAATGTCGAAGGGCTAGCAAAAGCTTCAGTCAACTCCTTTTTCAACTGGATGTGGTCTTGCTGTGGTGGTTGGGTTGGTGGTAAAGGAATTGGTATTAGGTTTTCAGCACTTTGACTTCTTGGTTTCAAGTGTTGAGGCACCTTCATGGTGTGCATTTCAAAGTTGAAGTCGATTTCATGGCTGGTGTTGTGTATTGGGTGACCACCCGCAGCAGCGTTGTTGTTGTTGTAAAACTGTAATGGGTCGCCAGTTGAGATTGGGTTGGCCAAGCTGTCTAAGAATTTCTCTAAAGCGTTGGATTCAGTGTTTGTGAAAAACTGGTCAAAGTCATCATCGTCATCTTCTTCGTCTATGTGTTGGTGGTGTGTTGGGTCGTTGCATGCGTAGTTTTTGTTCAAGTAGTTGTTTACAAGACCCTGTGGAGGGTGACTCGATGAGGCGGTGTTGTTGTTGTGGAGGTTGTGTGGGCCATTCAAGATGTGAGCTCTTTCATAGGCAAATTGGTCAGGAAACTGTGAAGACGAAGCATTGGCAGTTGATGTGGAAGGAGCAGGTGTGTTGATTAAATTGCTGGTGTATTGTTGGTTCAACTGTTGTACTTTCTGTAATTGTTCAAATGAACCCAATGCGTTCTTTTGTTGTAAGTTGTTGTACATGTTATAGGCTTGTTCAAAGTCCATATCCGTTGAGAAGATGTCGAGTAAGTCAAACTCATTCTGTTCAGCGTTGTTGTTGGCGTTGGTGTTGTTAGTGGCTGTCATTATACGTTGTGGGTGTTGTAAAGTAGTTGTTGTAGACATTAATGGTTAAGGGTATAGGGGTATGTGGAATAGGTGGGAGTAGAAAGGGGGATGCAAGGAAAGAATGAACAAAGAACTGGTTACAGTTGGGGTTTTTATGTTCTTTATGTTTTTTTTGTAGTTTGGTGAAAAATGGATCTGTTTTTATACCTTTATACTTTCTTTATGTGGGTCTTTGTTTCCTCTCCCCCCACGGATTTAACAAAAATTTTTTACACCAACTCAAACTGTAAAAAACCAACAAATGGTTGGTTTTGCAAGTTCACTCGGATATTACACAAAACCAACTTATTCCCTGCAATCACTGACCTTATCCACAAACACACGACTAACATCAGAAGTACACGACCACTTCTTCTTCTTCCTCTTGCTAATAATCTTAGTTTAATTTAAAACAATTTCACTCTGACCACCCCCCTTGCTTACCTCCATTAACCTATTGTATGTGCTGACCATCGGATATACACTAACAAGGAGTGATCAACAATGTGCTAGTTGATGATGTCGGTAACTACTGTACATGTTCCAGTAAAGTAAGAATGACTCGCCTTCGGAGTTTATCAAACCAGATTTACATACACAACTGACACCTACTTGCCCCACACCGTATGTATAAGAACTACCACTTTCTGTTCTTTTTGTAACGTCATCATTTGCTTCTTCCATTGCTTTGGTTATGGAGTTCCAACTTTAAACTGCTTTTGTGTGACTGATACACGACCCAGTAATTACACACACACACACACACACCGAGTAAACACACTAGAGATTTTCTTGAACACTTACTTTCCCACTGCACCAGCAACACTCCACCAGGAGTATAATATCAAGACCCCCTCCACATTATTATCATTGCTTTCGCTTTCCTTTATAAAAAAAAATTGCGTGCCAATTTTACCTTTGGGCGGATTTAATATGCACAAGGGGAATAATTCCAAAAACACAATGAACGTCGCAGTGGCCCCAAATCTAAAACAAAATCCAATAATAATTTCTACCTGCAGTTCCCACTCCTGCCACCACCACCACCACTGACTGACGCACTGGAAACGAGGGGCGGAGGAGGAGGAGGAGGGCGAGGCCGAGAAGGAGAAGAAGGACACACCAATAATAATACTTCCTACTCATAGAAGTAAGCTTTTCTTGCAAGCCATGTTGTGCCCCGGTTATCACAACCAGTAGGATTTTCTTGACGGATTTGAAACTGCCCATACAAGAACTACCACACTGCCTTCTTCGTCCATACCTCGATACCTCAAAAAGGGGTTCAGCTCCAAGTCCAGGGGCCCGCCATGTCTTGCAAGGTCGCTTGAATGGTTACTTGCAAGACATGGCAAAAAAAGAAACAAACCATCAGGGTGGAAGAGTCTCCGATTTGTGCATGAAATTTATTCGATCTACATTGTAGGTTGTCATTGTATGTGTATGCTTTTGTATTTCCGTCACCCACGAAATACTTCCAGCTCTCTAATTACCCTATTATCCTTTCTACTTTGGGTGTAAAAGGGGGTAGAACTTACACACACCCAACACAAAAATGGTAACCGTTATCCCAGGCCGTCTTCTTGTCAGTTTATTATTTTTCTATGCCCGCCGTCTCCTCTGTCCCCCAATGACAGACAGCTGGAATGATACATATCATTGGTAGTACCGCAAAATCAAGCGGTTATCGGATGACAGGGAGCAAAACCACGAAAAACTACAATTTGTGCCTTTTTTTCCGTTTTAGGAAACATCCGCAACCTGGCGGGCTTTCCTTTTTTACATGTTGGTTGATTGGTTAGGAGGTGGATAGGATAGGACTTACCTAATTGAGTAGCCAACCTCCTATTAGAACAATCCCCCCCAACGGTTAACTAAAGGATGTTTGTCGTCTCTTGTTTAAGTCCAATGTAGCCTCTTCCCCCCACAAACAATTAACACAAGGCTTGACTCTGCTTGTCGACTTTAGTTGAATGTCATTAGACTTCATCAATATATTAATAGAAGTTTCCGGCGGAGTTAACTGATTACAAGGTTTTTGTCTCTTATTTTACTGGTTTAACGGTTGCGATTACGTTAGTTCCACCAGAGAATGTTTCCAGTGTCGACTCCACTGCACATCTCGCATACTGAGGCTTGTATTGGTTGATGATGTTGGCTGATCTCTTGTCTTTGATCCCCACTTCTTACACTGTTTTTACTTTCTCTTCATACCAAATGGACAAAGGTTTTAGGCGCGCTAAAGTGAGAAGTGTCTAACAACGTGACCGGATAATTGTGTCGCACTAGTATGTAACAATTGTAAAAATAGTGTACTACCACCACCACTTTAGCGATGAAATTAGCCTTTGCAATTTCATGTTGTTTGGTGTTCCATGTCAAAGTTGCTCTTCACGTTTTTTTTTGTTGTTCCCCACACAATGCAACACAACAAACACTTGCCCCACCGCATCCAAATTCTCCATAACCAGAGGGGCAACCACAAGTGTAGATCACTGGGGTACGGGGCGTATCGCCCTCGGAGTTGCCCACCCGTATCTCTAGTTGCCAATGGGGGCTAGGTTTGAACGTTTGGTCTACGACGTTTATATAAGAGGTCATCTAATTCTCCACACCTCACAACTTGCTGGCTCCCACAAACAGACGTACAACGGGACACGACTCTTCCGTTTATTAGCAGGGTCACATTGAAAGAGATAATAGAGATCTACTGTACCGCTCTGTCTTGTTGTGGGTTGGTTGGAACGGTTTTTCTGGGCTAAGCGGTGGCAGTGTGAGAGCGTATCGGATGGAGAGTGTATCACCGGAAGCAAACGCAACGACTACCCGATTACACAGCAATGTCCAAGCGTAGATCCCACATAACCCTATAAACTACGTAGCGGATTCTTAGAAATGCTCAATTCCGTTCATCTTTTCGTCTTTTTGTTCTTCCGCTTAACTGTATCTTGCTGCGGCCACCGGTAACACGCGATCGACCTAACGCGCGTCGATCCCCAACGCGGACAATATAACTATCGCCGTGCCAATTACGTCCGGCTGGAAACAACCAATATCTTTCAAGACGTCCTAGACAATGCTTATGAACGAGTTCAAATTCCTATTTGATTCAATGCCGCACTAAAATTCCCCAAAAAAGCACATTCTCTTCCCAGTTGAGTCACCACTTCCGACTAGACAACGTTGACCCAGTAGTTGCAACCAATGGGGACGAAACCGTAGATCCTACATTCCGTAGATTCCAATATAGTAGCATATTCCATTCTTCACCACGCGTCCACACACCCAGCTATCTATAAATACGGGTGGTGAAACCTCCGCTCAACAAAAGTCAGTTCTTGGCTGGCTAACAACAATCATGATTAGCATTTTCGTGGTACTCGTTTCATTATTCCTTTCCAACGCGTTCGGATCTGGGCCTATTCCCGCTCCGGGAACCATCCTATCACACAGAGAGTTCCCACTTGCCTTATTCACGAATTACAAGCACTCCTGGTTGATCGAAGTCGCTTCCGAGGACACGTTCGGGAACTACAACGTCGTTCCTGCTGTCATCATTGAGCCACCAAACGCCAACGCGTCCCGTCTTGTCGCTTACCAGAACCCAGAGGACTCAGCCAATGCCACGTGCGCTCCGTCGTGGCTGATGGAGAACGGCACGTATAGCGACACCATGGTCATTGACTTGTTGTTGAGACAGGGGTACTATGTGCTCGTTACGGATTACGAGGGACCAAAGCTGACGTTCTTGGGCGGTAAGCAGTCTGGTAAGGCGGTGTTGAACGGAATTAGAGCTGCGTTGCTGTCCGGGGATATCACTGGGATAAAGTCAGATCTGGATGTGATTTTGTTTGGGGTTTCTGGTGGTTCGTTTGCGAGTGGTTGGGCAGCCGTTTTGCAGCCTACATATGCTCCTGAGTTGAAACTCCTCGCTGCTGCGGTAGGTGGATTCTTGACGAATCTTACGAATACCTTGGGTAGTCTTGATGGTGGGTATTTTGCCGGGTTCATCGCTACTGGGCTTGGTGGGTTGGAGGCAGAGTACCCAGAGCTTGAGACGTACTTGAAGGAAAACACCGGCTCGCCAAGGTTGTCCGAGTTCAGACAGCATTGCGTTGACACGATCCTCGATAAGTACCGCTTTGTTCAGTTCTTCCAGGGTCCGTTCAAATTGTTCAAGAAGGAATGGAACTCAATGGGTCCAGACGATACTTTGAAGCATATCCTTGTAGAGAACAGTTTGACTAAATACTACGACACCCCAACGATCCCATTCTTTGTCTTCCACGGAACCATCGACGAGATTGTCCCCGTTGCCAATGCCCAACAGATCTACGATAAGTGGTGCGGTTCCAACATCACGTCCTTGGAATTCGCCGAGGACTTATCTGCTGGTCATTTGACATCGGGTTACTTTGCTGCCCCTGCCACGTTCTCCTGGATTGCCAAACGGTTCAATGGGGAGCAACCTGTCGTTGGTTGCTCGCATACGAGAAGGTTGAATAATTTGTTCTACCCTGGAACAGACAAGTGGATTGTCCAGTTTGTTCAGGATAAGTTCAATGAGATTTTCGGAGGGTTGGGCAATGGTATCAAGGTCGATAAGCCAACGACTGAGGATTTCCAGATCTATCTTAACAGAACCAACAGCACTGGTGTTTAGCAAGTATAAAATACACGTTTGATTTTGAGCCCCTCCACACAAGGTTCCACAGTTATGTGGCGGATTATTTTTCTCTACCACCGAACCCCATTTCTTTCTTTCTACCCTCCCCACAACATGTCCAGCATCGTTATCTTTGGTGCCCATGGCAAAATAGGCCAACAATTCGTCCGTTTAGCCGCCAGCAAGTCATCCCAATACAAAGCCACTGCCGTCGTTCGAAACCCCGAGCAGGCGCAAACCATTGCGTCGATTGCCTCCAACTCCGCAAACATCACCACGTCCAACTTCACCCTTGACGATTCCAGTGTTCCTGAAATCGCGTCTGTGATCAAGGGCCACGACGCTGTTGTGTTCACTGTTGGATCAGGTGGAAAGAACCTCTTGCAAGTGGATTTGGATGCGGCGGTCAAGACTTTCGAAGCCACAGTTGAGGCGAATGTCAGACGGTTTGTCATCATCAGTGCTATCCGCGCTGACGACCGTGAATATGGGGCAAAGTCAGGGATCAGGAACTATTTCATTGCGAAGCATTACGCTGATAGGATTTTGATTGATGAGTTTGGGGATAAGTTGGACTATACGATCTTGAAGCCAACTACGTTGACAGATGATCCACCAACGGGCAAGATTAGATTTGTGAGCAAGGAGGATGCAGATGTCGGGAAAGTTACAAGAGCTGATGTGGCGCTGGTTATTTATGAAGTCCTCGGCTTGAAGTCGACATATGGCAGAAGTTACGATTTCGCAAATGGAGATTTAAATATTACAGATCCAGAAATATATAAATAGTCTATTAAAATAACCCTTCAATTTCACCATCGTCGTTAACTTCGACGTTCATGAACCCAGCGTGTGTAGGCAACCCTGGGATCGTCATTATTTCTGCTGCCAATGCGTATAAGTACCCGGCACCAGCAGAGCATCTGACTTCTCTGATAGGAACAGTAAAGCCAGTAGGGACACCTTTCAAGGTTGGATCGTGCGACAAGGAGTACTGGGTCTTGGCAATACAAATAGGTAACTTGTCGTAGCCTTGCTTGGTGTAGGTTTCAATTTGTTGTTTGGCCAATGGAGACAACTCAATTCCGGAAGCACCGTACATCTTGGTCGTGATAGCCAACAATTTGTTCTCAACGGTGTCGTTGACATCATAGAGGTACTTCTGATGCTCCAATGGTGCCAACTTGACGGCTTCGACAACGGATTTAGCGAGGTCCACGGCACCAGCACCACCCTTAGCCCAGTGGTTGGATGGGACAGCAAAGTCAGCACCTGCTTTCAAGGCTTCTTCCTGGATCAACTTGATCTCGGCTGGGGTATCGGTTTCGAATTGGTTGATAGCGACAACAACAGGGACGTTGTATTCCTTGATGTTGGAAATTTGTTTAGCCAAGTTGGCACAACCCTTGGTGAGGAAGTCGAGGTTCTCGCTGACGTATTCTTCAGGTAATGGTTGACCTGGCTTCACATCAGTGGCACCACCGTGTAATTTCAATGCTCTGGAAGTAGCAACCAACACAACAGTGTCTGGTTTCAAGCCGGAGGTTCTGCACTTGATGTTGAAGAAACGCTCACCGCCCATCGTGAAATCAAACCCGGCTTCAGTGACAACAAAACCTTTCTGGCCAGAATTGATTGGGTTGGATGGGGAAGTCAACTTGAGAGCTAATTTATCAGCGATAACGGAGGAAGCACCGATGGAAATGTTAGCAAATGGACCAGCGTGAACAAACACCGGGGTACCTTCGAGAGTCTGCATCAAGTTTGGCTTGATCGCATCTTTCAACAACGCAGTAATAGCACCAGCACAACCGATATCTTCAGCAGTGATGGCCTCACCGGTTTCACGCTGGGTACCAACGACGATCTTACCGACTCTTTGTCTCAAGTCTTTCAACGAGGTAGATAAAGCCAAGATGGCCATCAATTCACTGGCGACGGTGATGTCCATACCGGTTTTTCTAGGCGGGTACTTGCTGGCTTCGTTCTTGCCTTGCCCGATGGTGATCTCCCTGACAAATCTGTCGTTACAGTCAACGACTCTCTTGATGGTGATCGATTCTGGGTCGATGTTCAAGTGGGCGAATTTTTCAACTTCTTCAGGGGTCAAATCATCCGGGTTGGTTTTGGTTATTCCCAATTTTTGCAATCTCTTCAACATGGAAGGGGTGAAGCTTCTCTTACCTTTCTTGGCAGGAACCAATCTCTTGTAGAACCCAGAGATAGTCTTGGAAGTCGATTCATGGAACATTCTGGTGTCGACGGCAGCACACAACAAGTTCTGAGCAGCGGAAATTGCATGGATATCACCAGTCAAGTGCATGTTGAACTCGTCCATTGGGATAACTTGTGCGTAACCACCACCGGCAGCACCACCTTTTACACCAAACGTAGGACCCATCGATGGTTGTCTGACGTTAGCAATCGAGTTGTATCCCAAGTGAGCACCAAGAGCTTGGGTCAAACCCATGGTGGTGGTGGACTTACCTTCACCCAATGGTGTTGGTGTGATACCGGCAACCAAGACATAGTTACCTTTGTCTTGCACGGATCCTTCGACTTGTTCGTCCAATCTTTCAACAACGCTCTTTGGGTCAACCTTGGCTTTGAAGTGTCCAAATGGTTCCAATTCATGTTCAATCAAACCCAACTCCTTGGCCACTCTAGTGATCTTTTTAGGTTTCTGACTTCTAGAAATTTCAATATCTGATGGCACGGGGTTTTCGAGTTTCAATTCCAATGGTGCAAATTTATGTTCATGAGCCTTCTTGGCATGGATTAATGCGGCGTCGTAAACGTTAGAGCACAACATGGCCACGGTCATTGGACCAACACCACCTGGCACAGGAGTGATGAAAGCAGCCTTCTTGGCAACTTCTTCGTAGGCAACATCACCAACTAAGCGTCTTCCGCTCTTGGCAGTTGGGTCGTCCTTGTAATTAATACCGACGTCAATGACAATTGCACCTTCTTTGATCCAGTCGGCTTTGACGTATTCAGGGATACCGACAGCTGCAATGACGACGTCTGCGCGACGCACAACCTCGGGCAAGTCTTTGGTGTAACGATGGCATATGGTAACTGTACAGTCCTCATTTCTCAACATGGTAGCAACAGGGGTACCAACAATATCTGATCTGCCAATGACAACGGCATTCTTACCTCTTAATGGGACACCAGTGGTTTTAATCAACTCAATGATACCGTTAGGAGTACATGGTTTGAAATAAGGCACACCTCCTCTCTTTGACAACTGACCAACGTTATAATGGTCAAACCCATCAACGTCTTTATCCGTGACAACTGAATTCGTTATCAATGTCTCGTCAATGTGTTTTGGCAATGGCAATTGGATCAAAATACCATGCGTTTTAGGGTCATTGTTCAAACGTTGGATTTCGTCAACCAAGTCATCCTGGGAGATGTTCTCATCGAATTTCAACAACTTGGACTTGATATTAGAAGACGTGGCTGCTTTCAACTTGGACTTCACATACGCAGACGAGTCTGGTCTTGATCCGACCTGTATGATGGTCAAGCTAGGCTGGAACCTAAAGTTATCGACCGAGGTGTTGTTATCACCAAAGTGTTCTTTATTGTAGGCAACAACCTTTTCTGCTATGCTGCTCCTGATGGTCTGCGCAAGCTTGGTTCCTGAAACCACAGCGGCATCCAAGTTTATGGCGGAGTAATGGAAGTTTCTGCTTAGCCTGAGCAAGCGAGTGCTTGGTCTTACCTTGAGCATGTTGAGGGAAAGAGGTATACTGAAGCAATAAGAAGGAGTAGATTGAGAAAAAGAAAACGAAAAAGAAAAAGAAATACCCTGGTGATGATGGTCTGCTACATGCTCTTTTTTTTTCAGATTTTTCAGAGCAGGCTCCGTATGCAGGATTTTGTTAACGGTCGGAAAAATTTGTGCTACGTAATCCAATTCTCCGATGAGTCATCCGGCAAGGGAGAGGACGTGGGCAATTCGAAGGATATGATTGGCCGGTTTATGTTTGGGAGCAAACTTCAAACAGGTAGCGATATTCCTGTAGAAATCGAGATAATAACCGTTGATAGTGATTATTATTTAGCATTTCGTGGAGAATATTTTGCCCATTTGTGACTTCTGGTGGAACGAGTCAGAAAATAAATCAGGGTCAAAAAAGAAAGCAGTGTGCAGGAAGTGACAGAGTCACATGCAAGCAAAGAAAAAAAAAACAATGCGTATATTCCTTTTTGTTTTACGAAACCTCAACTGCAACAATTTCGTCTTGGTCCTCTTTCTCGTTTCTCAACTGTAGCAACATAGCTTGGGCTCGCAGGATGATTTGTTCATTCTTCGAGTTGGCTTCCGCGTCAGCAAGCCCTCTTCGCGTTGTCATTCGGCGCTTCAAGTTGTTGACACTGGTGTACTTGTCTGTTGCTGGAGCACTGGCGGCGGCTGCAATCACGGCGGCTTCCAACTCGGGTATCGGCTCGTCGCTGGTGCTGTAAAACGACAATGCCTTGGTTCTCCTGTTCTTGCTTCTGGCTCTACCAGACGTAGATGGTGTGCTTGTTTTTAATTTCTCTAACAATGAATCTATAACTGCAGACGATTCTTCGGCGGTATCAACGACAGCCGCGTCTGCATCTTCCTTCTCTTTCTTCTTCGCAATTCTATCCTCCAATATCTTCTTTCTGGCTTCGTATGTCCTTTGTTCTTCTTCTCGTTGGATATTCTCGACGTGCGCCTTCTTGAACTCGGTGATGAATGCAATGAACTTGTAGAAGAACGTGTTTCTAGCCGTGGAGTCCTTAGGGTTCTCACCGAAATACAACATGAGTGAGTTCAACTCGCTGACTGTACGCTTCAAGTGCGATTGCAACAACGAGTTCTTGCTTCTGGCACTTGTCATTGGCGTGGTAATCGTGTCAAGAATCTTATCCTGTGGGTGCAAGTCTTTGGCATTTCCGAGCTTGCCTTTCTCCATTGAATCGCTGATGTTTCTCACAGATTTTGCCATTTCTTCGCAATCAGTCTCTAACTGCTCAACGGAGATGTTCTGCAAATCGGTAAGCGCATCCAAGTCATCCACAAAGGTGCCGTACTCTGGAAACGAGTGACGGATAATTTTTTCGATATAGTGCAAGAACGTCATGGAGTTCTGATCGTCTTTCATGAACTTCAATCTCAGGAGAGTGTCCAATTTGAACCCCATGGCTTGCTTGGCGTCATCATTCATAAAGTTACCGACAGTACGGATAATACCCAAAACATTCTGTAAGCTTTCAGACTTCTTCAAGCACGCATTCGCTTCATCGACAATGCTCAATCGTTTCATCAAGTCAACATAGTCCTTCCTGTACGTCTGAGTGAACAACAATGCACGCGATCTTGGTCTCCAGTAGTGTCGGAGGTTGAAGCACAACTCGAGGAATATTCTATCCGACCTTTCCAACTCCTCAGGATCCTTCATCGGGTTCTTCTTGCTGCGTGGATCGCTTGAATACGGAGCCAAGTTTCGGAAAATGCTATCACTAAACTCAAACAACGCTTCGTTGTTGAAAAACTCCAAAACACTGATATTCTCCAATATTTCTGAGCTACAACGGAGCACCTTAGACACCAACTGCTCTTCAGTCAAGTTGGCAAACATGTGAAGATTAATACCAAACTGTTGCGACAAGTCTCTCGGAAGGAAGGTGACTTTTGTGGGTTTCAGCCAGATTTGTGCCTTGCCATCAATGTCTTTTCTCTTCTTGATTGTAGATGTCTTCGCGACAAATACCTTTTCAACTTCACCCAAGACACCATGCTCGATCAACTTGTTCGACAACTTGGTATCTTCAAGATCGTTCCAGAACGTTTGTTCAATATCATCGAGCTTATCCCAATGCATTTGTTTAAGTTTGTTCTTCGGTCTAATTGATGGAACAACGTCCGCTCTGGTTTTGGTCGATACCAAAGGTGACAGTGGAGCTGATGGAAGTGATGGAGGGGGTGGTGGTGGTGGTGGTGGTGGCGGTGGGGCCGCTGCACCTGTCATAAATGGTGGAAGTGGTGGTGCTGCGGGACTGGATGTCGATTTTTCCATAAACGTAGGAAGTGGTGGGGGTGCAGGGGCTGACGATGATTTGCTCATGAATGTAGGGGGCGGTGGAGGTGGAGGAGCAGCAGCAGCTGGAGCTGGAGCTGGAGCCGATTTGGTCATGAATTGAGGGATTGGTGGTGGAGGAGGTGGGGGTGGAGGGACAGGTGGAACATCTACAAACGGTATTGGTCGAACTATGCTTTGATTTCTGTCAATCATCAACATTGGTAATGGAGGTGGAGCAGGTGGATCAACATTATTTGCAGCAGTTGGAACATCTATCGGAGGGGGGTCTTGTTTGGTTGAGGGAAATAATTTTGATTTATCACCAGGGTGGTCACCGCCTGCGTTATCATGCATCTTCGAGTGAGTGTTTCCATACAATCCTGGTGGAGTTGCGGGTCTCCTGACAGGGTGTGCCCGTTGCTTCAATTCCTCCTTGAGCTTGGCTATTTGTCGCTTCTGGTTGATTAGCTGCTCATTCTGGTTGTAGTTTTCTGTTTTGAGTTGGCGAATCAATTCAAATTTGTCACCCCTCAACCGCTCTTCGAGTTGACGTTTCTCCTCTTGCACTAACTCCAATTCACGGGATAGTTGCTTGGACTCAGCAATTGCCCTTCGAGCCATATCCTCGGTCGTCAATCGGTCCATTAGTTTCTGTATAGTGATGTTCAATACCGATTCGGAATCTGTCCCGACAATCCTCGATTCATTCGTGACATGCTGCAACATCGAGTCAACCAAAACCAACATCTTGTGCACATCTTGGCCGGACCTACTGCTCTGTTTCAACGTCATCAACTTTTGCAAAACATTCTTCATGGCACCATCAGACTCAAGTTCTTCAGCTTCCTGCAATTTCGTCATGAAGCTCTTTTCTTCATCAAACGATTCAGAATCTTCAACACTGATAAACAGAACAAAGTTGTCCCCGGCATCCTCCTCGAGCAACTCTTCCTTCTCTTGTTCTTCGTCATCGTCAACAAACACGGTATCGGACCCCAGATCAACCACCGGTGTTGGAGCCGCTTGCTCAATGAAATCAGAAACTTGCAACCTCCTGGGCACACTTGGCAACTGCTTACTGTTTCGCTTGTTTTTAAGCTCCACATACTCGTGGTAATCTTCCTCTGCGTACGACTCATACTTTTCGATCTCGTTGTCAATTCTGCGGTCTTCAATCTGGCGTAGCTTTTCGAAAATGCTCAAAATCCTAGCATTGCCAAAGTCACGACGAACGGAGATACGTTTCTTTAATGAATCACACGCGTCCACCATCGAGTTGATCAAAATTAGGGTGATGGCAGCATAGTTTTTCAAGTTTGACAACTCGCCAGCTTTGTTTTGACTCCAAGAATATTTAATAATAGTCTCTTCAAATGCATTCAACCAAGGTTGGAATATCAGATGGTCACCCGTTCTGTCTTGCAAATTGCATAAACTTTCAATGGCGCTCTTGTACAAGAACTTGTTTCGGTACAACATCAACATCACCATGACTTCAGTGACCAAAATTCTGGTGGTCAACCTTGGAGAAACCAACAAAAACACCAATGCCTTAACCACATGCACTTTATCTTTGAGGTGCTCTTCTTGCTCAATACGCTCAACGTTTATATGCTTCAAGCACTTCACAATAACATACTCCTTGTCGAATTCCTCATTTGACTTGATGCTCTTTTTGTTCACCTTGGCCAACACCACAGAAAGTGCTGTTTCACCTTGAGCGTTCACGAATCCCTGGATCCAGGTGGCCCCAGTATGCTTTATGGTATTGTTCTCGATCAATTTCCTCTCCAATTTCTTGCAATCCTTGAGTGACAACCTGTTGGCCATAATTCGAGACACGAACCATTCAGGCGAGCCGTCTCTGAACTTGAGTTTCTTGCTCATGATAGTGCCTAGCAAGCTTTCACTTTCTGAGCCCATGCTGCCTGACCCCCCGGAATCAATGGACATCTTGCTGACATCAGGGTCATCGGGGGCAATCTTGGTGACCGTGACTGTTTTGCTTGGTTCCTCCTCTAGCTCCTGGCTAGACGTCACTCGCAAGGGTTTTAGTTTCTTTTGCGGGTCTAAATTGTCCGTGGAGCGAGACATCAACAAGTACTCTCTTTCCTGATAGTTGTGCCTGTTGGTGAAAAACCTGTCCGATGCTTGTTTCGACAACTTGGTGAGATCAAAATGGGTGTTGGTTTCATGCTCTCGCAATAGAAGTTCCCATTTACGTTCTTTCAGTTGTTTTCTTAAGGAATAGATCGCTTCCTCGGGAAAGACTCTGATGGAAAGTAGTTTTTCAAATAGCTGGTCGACGACTTCCTCTGGGGGCATTGGTGTGTTGTTTGAAGGTTGGTACGAGTCTACTAGTTTAGTCGATTTGATTTGCAAGTTGGTCGTATTCGCCCGACTTAGCTTTGCAGGTGCATGCTCCGAATCTCTCAAGGAGTTGTCTGAATGGATTCTCACTGACGAAAAGTCTTCATTGTACGCGGGTTGTGCCCTTGGATCTAGTGATGAAAAGCTATCAGTGCTCCCAGTGTTGGTTTGCAGATAGATTTTGGCAGGCGGGGGTTGTTGGTCATGTAGTTGGCTAAAGTTTAATAGTGACTTCGATTTCTGTAAACGTTTCATCCCCTTGGCAAACACACTCTGACGTTTGGATTTGGATCCACCGGCCATAAATTCCGACTCTTCAGGTAGATCACTCATGGTTAGTGGGACAAGGGACGTGTTGGGATGGGGGGGAGGGAGAGTGAATTTTTTGTTGATGTGTTTCAACTTGTGGTATGTTGTAAAGTGCCAACCCTGTTGGTGTGTGCTGTGTGTGTACATTGCCCAAATCATATGAAGAAGAAAAAAAAAATTGGCCTGTGTGCAGGAAATCGGCAATATGTAAACAAAGGTGATACAGTGGTGGGTGAGAAGCAAAACCAGGGAAGTGCCTGTAATGGAAGGTGATGGGGCGTTGCTGAGGGGTTGTAGAGATGTAGTATGATCTCTACGCTTTGTAGAAAGCACTCCTTTGTGTCTTTTTTTTTGGTTGGCGTTAGGGCTACGGCGATTGTGTGGTGCCAGACGCGTCGCAAGAAAAAGAAAAACATTTGGTTATACATCACCTTTATCAGCCCAAACCCACCCAAAGATGTCTGAGAACAAGGTCAAGAAGGCCCAGTTGACTGTTGACAACTTTTTCAAAGGATCGCAGTTTAACCGGAACAAGGTGAATAGTGTTGTCAGCACGAAGTATAGTGGCTCCTTTGGGTCCACGTCCACTTTGTCTCGTCAAGGATCCATCCTTTCAAGCATGACTGACAAGGATGATGGTTTCGACGAACCGACAGACAGGTCGTTTGACACCAGCTTTGAGGTCGTTAACTTGAGAAGCACCTCCGTGACCAAGAAGGAGGACGCGCCGACTATGAAGAGACAAGCCACGGATATCTTGGATTTCAAGCCCAAGAAACTCACGAAAGCGGTACCACCTCCAGTTCCATCCACATCTGACAAGTCAGGGAAAATTGAGTTGTCCCCCGAGCAGAAACGAGTCATTGATCTCGTGATGGCAGGTAAAAGCTTATTCTACAGTGGTTCTGCCGGTACTGGTAAGTCTGTCGTCGTGAGAGAGCTCGTCAAGAAATGTAAGGCAAAGTATGGCGAGAACTTTGGCCTCACGGCATCTACGGGGATGGCTGCATGCAATATCGGTGGGTCCACATTGCACCGTTATCTTGGTATTGGGTTGGGCACGCAAAGTGCTGAAGTGCTAGCAAAGAAGATCCAGAGGTCATCCGTGTTGCTGCGTCGGTGGGCCACCTGTCGGCTACTTATTGTGGATGAAGTTTCCATGATTGATGGGCACTTGTTTGACAAGATAGAGCACCTTGCAAGAATTGTTAGAGGCTCTACAAAACCGTTTGGCGGGTTGCAAGTCGTCCTATGTGGTGATTTTTACCAATTGCCCCCTGTTGCCAAGGATGGCAGACTCAAGTTCATATTCCAATCAGAAGCATGGAAGAAGGTCATTCAGGAAACTGTGTTGCTCAAGTCGGTGTACAGACAGGCGGGGGATCCGTTGTTGATAGAGGCGCTAAACAGATTGAGAGACGGCTCCTTCGATAACGAGACTGTTTCTTTATTTGACCTGTTGAACCGTACAGTCACCTATGAAGATGGCATTGAGGCTACAGAATTGTATCCCACTTTGGCGGAAGTCAATGCTGCTAACAAAAGAAGGTTGGATATGTTGCCAGGAAAGCTACACGAATTCACCGCTGTTGATAGCGAGGCTTCCCCCTTACTTGACAACCTTATGGTGGAAAAAATGTTGCGCTTGAAGGAGAACTCGATGGTCATGTGGTTGAAGAACAGGGATGAAGGAACTTTGGTCAATGGTACTACAGGCTTGATACTCTGCTTTTGCACCAGGAAGATCTATTTCATGTGCATTGAACACTTTGGCTGGATCGACCCCAAAGACGATCAGTGCATTAAAGCTATCAAGCTTATTGCAAAGAGAATAGGACAGGCAATTAGTTTCAGTAAAGAAGAAGCGGTATTTATTGAAAGCTTGCCGATGAAGACCCAAGACTTTGTGCATAAAGGCTGCCACATGGCACTGACTGAATTTGAGTCCGATGTGTTGCCCATTGCTGTATTTGGCACGACTGTGCTTCTTGTGGAACGTGAAGAGTTTACCGTTGAAACGGGTACAGGTTTGAAAACCAAAACGTTGATTCGAGAACAGTTGCCTATGATCTTGGCGTGGGCCATGTCCATCCACAAGGCGCAGGGACAAACCTTACAGCGGTTGAAGGTCAATGTTGGTAAATCGTTTGCTGCAGGGCAAGTATATGTGGCGATATCTAGAGCGACATCAAGAGACCACTTGGAAGTGAGGAACTTTAACCCTGAAAAAGTGGTTACGTCCCCGGCAGTTCGAAAGTTTTATCAACAAATTGGTTCCAATTCATAGATGCCAAAAAAAAAAAATTTTAACATTTCATTCATGTAAACCTATTTACGTGTTCTATTTAACAACATTGAACCAAACCTTATAGATTGTGTGGATGGACTGATGCCGTTAAGCTTAGATGGATCCAAACTGAATGGCTCTGGTGCCTCAAACTCTGTGTCGAATCTCCACTTGGATTGCAATCTCTTGCGGGAATCCTCTTCACAGTAGATATCTTTGACCTCGCCATCAATTGAAGGATCATCGCCAAAGATGCGGTCGTACTCGTTCTTGTAGTGCTTTTGGTAGTCCAAAAATGTACGCCCGCCTCTTCCAACACGTTTACGTATTCTTTCTGGGAAACAGATTAAGGATGGAGGTTGTGCTGGTGCTTCGTCTGTGTTCTTGAACCCGTTCGTGTACGAACTGAAGTCGTGCGCTTCCACGCTTTCCAAAAGTCTCTCTATATAACCGCTTTGCGATTTCTGGGGTTCTTGCATTAGTGACAGTGTGTGGGGGAATCCCTTGGACGGGATTAGCTCGCCATTGGCACCGAGAAACGTCTTTACGCCTGGCAAAGGTTTCTCCTCCTCTAGTAGCTTTTTCAATGGCTCTCCGATGTAATTGGATGTGTTGAATTGGTGGTAGAAGGTAGCTGCGATTGAAGAATACGGTATGTGACTCAATTCTTGTGCTCTATTATTGGATATATCAAAGTATGGTTGGTAAGGATCGTCTGTAAGGTTGATAAAGCCCCTATCGTGGTCTCTTCTTTTACGTAGCTTCTCCATAACAGCGCGCTTGATGGTTTCGTTCTTTTCATTCAAAACCAACGAAACGGTAACAAGGTCCATATCAGGGATCTTGGCAGGCGGCAACTTGACATAGGGTTGGTTTGTGCTTTCCTGTTGTTGCTGTTGCTGTTGCTGCTGCTGGAGCTGTTGTTGCTGGAGTTGTTGTTGTTGCTGTTGATGCTGTAGTGATTGCTGCTTGGCAGATGCTTCCTGTTCCTGTCTCTTTTTCTCTTTGCGTCTCTCTCGTTCCTCCTCTTCCTCCTTGATCTTGATGATCTTTCTCTTCTTGTGTGGGAAGAACAAATAGTCGTCCCCTTTGACTTCCAACTCACGTTTGCATGATTTGGTCTGGCAACGCAACTTGAACAAGTCATACTCGGCCTGAAGATTCTCGAGTTTCACTGTTTCCCTATCGCTGACATTCGCTATTAGCTCTTTGGCTTTATTCATGGATCTCTGCATTTGTCGGATGCGGTCAGCACCAATTGTGTCTGCTCTCCTTGTCTTACGAGCCTGTCTAAACTCTCTTCTTCGGAAACAAACGTATGGGTCGTTGTCATCGTTGGCACTTGGATCTTCAAACTTTAGCGTGGGCTGTATTGACCTGCCGAGTCTCTTGATCTTTCTGTCCTTCCAATGGGTGTAAACGTCTTTACCAAACAAGTTTAGCAATTTGATCAACTCCGTCGGTGTGGGTGTCTTGACGTACGGATTGGTGACGGCACCTTTGTCCTGCAGCGAGCATGCGTATTGGTATATGTCTTTGTATGAGAGGATGTTGGAAGGATCCATAGAAAGAAAAGGTTGCAAAACTTGTATTGAATTCTCAAAACAGTCCAAAATAGCTTCTATCTGTAACTCGCTCGGTGTGTTTTTAGGATGCTTCTTGACGAGGGTGGTGTAGAACTGCTCGTCCTCCTCGTCCATGTTGTAGCCAACACCGACAGCATCCTCGACGGTGAAACTAAACTTGATGAACAGGTGCGGCTCCTGGAACTTTTGTTTATAGTATTTTGCGGCGTCGGGCCATATTCGAGAAGCGTTGGGTGTCGGGATGTAAACTGCTGATGATTCGGTGTTAGACAAAAGTGCTTTTTGCGCGGCATTGATGACCTGTTGGAGATGGATTTCGTCCTCCTCCGATTTATCAACACCAGTGTCAACCCCACGTGCTTGAGTCGCATCGGTCGCCTTGAGGTTGTGCACTTGACTAGGCTCCAATTCGTTCTTGTCCAACGATGGTAGCTGGTCCTTTGTGTAGATACGCAACAGACTCTTGGTACTGATCTTCCTCTGTCGGAATCGCAAACTACCCGCCGAGTTAGCAACGGCCGATTGTTGTGAGTTCTTAGCCATAGTAACTTTGACGGAGATGGTGGTGGTGGTGGTGGTGAGGGAAGGGAACGTGTAGGTGTAGCTACTGGCAGTTCAGGAGACAAGAGGGTGTGCAGGGGCGGAGGACCGTTGATGTATTGGCTGTGGATGTGCTGTTGTTTATCTCAAGAGTTAGTATGGGTTGGGTGGCGTCGACGCTGGTTGTAGTTTGTTTTTTCGTCGACTCTTGACTATTGCAGTTTGGATGCATCAACAGAAAAATTTTTTCTGGTGTCGGTGTCAGCCAATGAGATTGAAGGAGGCGAGATATTGGTCACGTGCAGGTGGAATTTGGGGAGTGGGGAGGCAGACCAGGAGAGAGAGAGAGAATGGTAGTCAGTGGGATAAGTTTGGACGTGGTGGGTGGGAACACAAGCCTTTTCTATTAAGCTCTCCTGTGCAGTGTGCTTTTGCAGCAAATGATGGGAAAGCAAAAAAAATATGCAATGCCCGGACAGACACTTTTTTTCGTCTGTTTGTCACAATCGCCGCCAAGAGAGGGGAGGGAGAGCTCGGTGCAATCGACCGACAGACGTGTATGGGTCGACGCATGCACCGCGGCGGTCGACACAAAGTTGGAGGCAGAGGGGGGGAGTGCTTTATCGTACTCAGTTTTGTGGGTTCTCCGAAGTCGAGCAATGATCGAGACAAAACCCATCCAAAGTAAGAGAGAGGGAGGGAAAAAAATTCCCGCCATTATGGTTCTATTCTGCCGAATGCTTAATCCGCTAGGCTCTCGAGACAGTTTGATTTTATCACAACCATTTGGCATTCCACCAGTTTCAAACAAGCATGTCAGCAGACCCACCATCGCAGTTGCCCAGCGCAACCCCGTTTCTAAACTCAGTGTGCCCAGGATTTCCGGGACTAGACGACAATGTACACTATCAGTTGGGAGAGCTACCTCGACAGTGTGGGGAAATCCCGTGGCCAATCACCACCACCAATACGGTTCTCAGACTAGACGGGTCGTACTTGAATGTGGCGAGACCCGCGTTGAACAAGAATGAATCTACGACGTACGTGTCGTTGCCGTACCACATAACTAGTTTGTTTGAGAAGGTGGTGAAGAATAGCGAAAAGGGTCTGGAAGGGTATATGCACATTGGGGCGAATATAAACCCTTTGTTGCATGATCCGTTCAAGATTGTCAACTTCAACCCCGGGTGTATGACACGGATTGTTACTTTGACAAAGTCGAGGAACCCGTTTGCCGATAACAGGACATTCACCAATTCAACCAACAAGTCGGCGAACTTCTTTAAGGATTTACTGAGGGGCGATTTCAAAGTGTTGAACGACAAGAAGGTCAACAACGCGGCCAAACTATTAGTATCGACGCATGTCAATATATTGAATGTATTTGCATTAGACGGACGGAGCCAATACGTCAACACCAAGAAGAGCAAATCCAAGGTCGCCACAGACGAAGCCCAGTCAAAGTCGTATGAAAGACTCATTGAAGAACCAGTGCTTCGAATTCAGTTCAAAGAGGAGTCCATTATCACAGCCGTTTCTACGTTTGTGTTGAACGACGAGCCAATTATCGTGCTAGGATTCCACTCAGGGGAGATCATCATTATCAAAGTGCTCGATTCCAAGTTCCAGACGTTTGGAGGGATTAAGAAAAGCGACGACGATTTGGAGGTGCATACAGTTACATCAATAGAAGCTATCCGTCATCCAAATTATGAGTTCCTAATTGTGGCTGGCTACTCCAACGGTGAGGTTGTATTTGTGAACCCATCTGGCATGATTGATAACTACACCAAATGCACGGAAGAGAAGGACGCATCTTGTACGTACTTTAAGAAGTTCGATTTGAGTCCGCTCGGTAAAGTCGACAACTCGTTTCTTTTGGGTCACATCAAGGTTAGCCATAAACCCATTACGTCGATCAGCTCGACTTTGCCCATCAACAAACCATTACAGTCACCGGAATCGCAGCCATTAATTCTAGCGCTTTCATCAGCTGACGGGTTTGTTAGATTCATTGATCTTATTTTCACGTACAACCTCAACTATGGCGACAAGAAGAGCGTCATTATCACCGACGTTTTGTCAAACTACTTCAATACGGGCATCACTGAAATCCAGTTCTCCCCAGACTTCAAATTCTTTTGTGTTGTCGGCAATGGCGACCTCATCGAGGTGTTCAAAATGAGCTACTACAACGTCAATGGATTGTTGCACAAGAACACGGGACGTCGATCAAGAAGCGGGACCGTCAATAGCGCCAACTCCAGCGGCGAACCTAGAATCAAAGACGCTAGAGGTGGCGGCAAGGACTTGTACCCGCCATTAATCAAAGACATTCAAATCGTGGGTCGTTTCAAGGGCCATTCCAACGTTGTCAAATCGATCAAGTTTGTCAAGGACAACGCCAACTCCCTGGTGTACAAGCTCATCAGTTGTGGGTACGACGGCAAGACGTTTGTGTGGGAGTTTGACTATAAAGCGCTTCCGAAAGTTAAGAAGCACCACGCAAAGCCCACATCTGTGCCTAGAGAAAGCAGACCCAAGTCGATTCACGATAGACGCCAGATCCTTGTCAGTCCTAGCCCGCTATCGAGAATGAAGCACAATAGAAACAAGTCGATTGAGGACAATCCGTTCCATTCGCCCTCGTTGACAAACATCACCAACACCAACAGCATGAACATGATTCTTCAGGATGAAGTACCCAAAGCGTCGTTGTCGACTGATCAGATAGAGGTGGTTGTGTCGCTCTATAAATCGCTTTACGACGTCAGGTTGAAGAGACACTACAAGAAGAAACCAATCCAGCAGAATATCATTTGTCCAATAGTGAGTGACAAGTTGGTGCCATCCATTGAAATCCCATTGGCGACCATCGACTTGTCTGTATATGTGGGCGATGGCAAGATTGATTCTTTTTACATTGATGAATCTACATTTTGGTGCTTTGCGAAAAACGGCGATCTATTTAGATATGTAATTGATTAGTAGTTATTAAACATGGCGCCATCTAAACCAAAACCCAACTCCTCTTCTAACTTTATATACTCTGTTCCCGAAGGCTTGGCCAAGTCGTGATATAGATGCATGGAGTCCGAGGTGTTGGCGGATTCTAGGTTCGAGAATGTGAAATCGTTCAATTCCTGTGGTCTAGGGTAGTCTTCTTCAACTTGGGGAGTAACCATGTTTGTTTCTAAGTTGGTGTAGGGAGTTTGAGATATATCCATGTAATCGGATTGCTGTTGTTGTTGCTGCCGCTGTTGTTCTTTCTGTCGTTGTTCTTGTTCTTCCGCTTGTTGTTTTTCTCGTTGTTGTATTTGCAACTGTAACTGTATCTGCTGTTGCTCTTCAATTGGCTTCCTCACAAACTCACGGAAGTTCTTCACTTCGTCGATGATCAACAGCCTCATGTCTTCCAATCCATCGACAGTTTCAAACGATTTAAAATCAAATTTGACCTGGCATTCCGGTTCGTCTCTTGGGTCGTGCCACACTTCCAAGTACTTGTGGCTCAACGCCTCTTCAACCGTGATTCTTTCGTGTGGGTCCAACGTCAACATTTTCTCCAACAAGTCCAAAGCCAAGGGATTGGCGTCAGGGAAGAGTTGTTTGTAACTGACTTTTCTCATGATGGGCAAGGATCTGACATAGTTCTGGGCTCTGTGGGATCCGATTCTTTGCAACGTGGATTCTGGTGGCGTTCCCAAAATCATTAATATCTGGTTCAACTGGTCGACGTAGTCCTTGCCTCTGAATATAGGCTTGCCACCTAAAAGCTCGGCCAATATACATCCCACAGACCATATGTCAATTGCCTTGGTGTAGTTTGTGAAACTCAACATGATTTCTGGCGCCCTGTACCATCTCGTGGCAACGTATTCCGTCATGAACCCTGCATTCTCATCTGGGTTCTCCGAAAACCCTCTTGCCAATCCGAAGTCACAAATCTTCAACTCGCAGTCGGCGTTGACTAACAAGTTGCCCGGCTTCAAGTCACGGTGCAACACGTCGGCAGAATGGATGTACTTCAACCCACACAAGACTTGATAAATGAAGGATTGGTAATGCAGATCAGTCAACGGTTGGCCAGATCGGATAATCTGGTGCATGTCACACTCCATTAGCTCTTCATACAAGTAAATCTCGTTGAAGTCGCCCGTCATTGGGTTAGGAATGATGTCCAAGTCGTACAAACACGTGATGTTCTTGTGGCCCCTGAAGAACTGCAACAATTTCAATTCTCTCAAAGCACGCTTGCACAATATTTTCTTTGTGAATATGTTTGTAATCTTCTTGATGGCGACATACGATCCGTCTGAAGACGAGTTGTTCTGGGAGTCTGGGGCTGGGTCGGTGGCAGACGTGCCGTCGTCGTACTTGGCAGAGCAGACGATACCGTATGCGCCATGGCCCAACTCCTTGACGATTTTGAAACGTCTATCTATGATGAATTCCTGGTTGTAGACCTTGTTGACTGATCGGCCATAGTAGATTGGCTGTTGGCCCTGTTGTTGCTGTTGTGCCTGTTGATCGTCGGGGCTGTGATGGTGGTGGTGATTCATCAGGGAGTGAATAAGGAGGAAGGGCGTATGTGTTCTGAAACAAGGAAAAGGGTGGATGGGTGTTGGGTGAAGCAAAGGAAAAAAAAAGAGGTGGTGGGTGGCTGTTGGTGGTGTTGTTGTTGATGTGTTAGAAAGTCAATTTTGTGTGACAGTGTTAATTAGTGCTGAAAAATTCTCCGTTTCAGTTGTACTGGTGCGCTTCTCAGTCCAGCCCTTTTATATTAGGAGGGATCGGGCTAGGTGATACGGGTTTGTTGTTTATAATCTCACATACGGCATTAAAAACCAAATAATGGCAGAGAATGGAAGCGAACAGACTTCATTATTAAAATTACATAATCCACTGTTCCTATGTTCTTTGTGACTAGCCTGTATACTAATTACGTCTTCCGCTTCTCCTTATACTCCCAGGCTATTTTTAGAAGCAACACCGTAGTGCTAGCCATATAACAGAGATTTTTCTTTCTTCCTTCGTTTTTTTCCATCAGCGATTGTTTGGGGGGATTCCATGATATCTAAACATAATAACCACCGTCCACTCGTAAAAAACTTTTCACCAGAAATCGCCGTACGATCTCTTGCCATAAGCAAGAGCACGTTGGCCATCAAATCCTAAATTACATCGCATTTTGTGGGGATACCCGCATCCTGATGATGTCATTATGTATACACTGTACATATTCTTGGTAGTTTTTTTTTTAAATCCTATCTATCTGGCCACCGATTATCTCATCTCATTGGTCCAACTGTGGAAACGGTTTGGATACTTTACTCCCTCCGGTTATTTTATTTTTAGCAGAAGTAAACAAATATACAACATTGACGAGTCGGTTTTTTTTGAGGTAGTTTTTCACCAAAGTTCATGCGAAATCCAGGCCAAAAACGACTCTTCTTGAAAAACCCCTCTCTACAGTCGCATATATGCACTAAGCACGCTGTCTGCTGTATAATCACGTTATCTACAAAAGCTTCTTGGACTTAAAGTACGCGGTCAACTGAACCAACCCTTGCTCTATATCTTCAGTGCTGTTACCGAACCCAACTCGCAAGTACCCCTTGTGGCTGAAAACTTCCCCAGGAACAATCAACGTACCATATTTTTCAACCAACTCAACGCACATCTCCATCGTGTCGATTCCCGGCACATCAACCTTGATGAAGCACGTTGTGCCTCCCTTGGGTTTGACCCACGACAAAAATGGCGTGTTGTTGATATACTCCTCTAATATTGCTAGGTTCTTCAACAATATTTCCTTGTTTCTACCAAGGATAGCACTCAGGTTCTGCAATGCAAATGTTGCCATCGCGTCATCCACTGTGGATACAGAAATGGTGTTGTAGTCACGCTTCGACAAGAGCTTCTTGATGACCTCTGGGTTCCTGCACACGATCCAACCAAGTCTCAATCCCGCTAATGCAAAAGCCTTAGATGTCGATGATGTGGACACCGCATTTGCATATCCATAGTTGACGACAGATTTGGGTTTGCCAGCATCGGACACGTACAATGGGCGGTAAACTTCATCGCACATGACAAAGACGGAGTTTTCTTTACATACCGCAACAATCCCCTCCATTGTCTTATCATCCCATACCACGCCAGTAGGGTTGTTTGGGTTGTTTATGATAAGAAGCTTGGGGCTGTGCTGGGCTATCAATGTCCGCAACTCGTTCAAGTCTGGAAGATATCCTTTGTCAAACTTCAACTGCCATGGGATGACGTTCTCCTTTCCTCCGAATATCTTAGACACGGATTCCAACTGCTGATATGTCGGGCGGACAACAATAACCTTGTCTCCCTCATCTACCAACGCATACAACGTCAAGAAATTTGCTCCGATTGCCCCGTTGGTAATCACAACATCATCAGCGGCAATGGGCGATGTTCCGCCATCTGCATTATACAATTGAGCAATAGCATTTCTTAAATCCGGGGACCCTTTGATGTGGCCATAAGTCAATCTGGTGTCAAAGATCTTCTTCTCGAGCTGTTGTTTTGCCTGCGGTTGGTCTGGGAGCAAATCAAACAATTCGTTGAAACTGATTGATGCCGAGCACGTCTCGGCCATGTTGAACTGGACGCTTGTCTCATACTTGTCCATGAACTGCTCGACAGCGAAATCCTCCTGTTTGACCATGTTGTATTTTAGTTGGGGGGGGGGTTGTTGATTGTGGTTGTAATCAGCAGTTCTTTTTTTTTGATCTTTCTTTTCTTTTTACAACGGCAACAACCCTGGGCAGTTGTGCGGATTTGTTTTCCGTTCAAAGTAAGGTTAACGGCCCCGTGCTTCGGCCGTCCGTTTGGTTTCTTTTCGGGTATTAAATTGCGCGCCTAGACACGCATGCACTACTACATCGACCCCGGTGTGAGATATCTGACGGAGGGGTGTGGCGAACCAATGATACATCAATTCAAAAAAAAAGAACCACATAATTGACTTTTGTTCTGGAACAATGGGGTCAGTGGCGAGTGACATTATTTATCCTCACATATAAACTATTCGTTTTCCCACCAGAGTTGGTGGGAATATAAATCCTGCTTTTTTATGTTTCGACCTGACAAAGGGGAACCAAAAAGGTGTAGACGAGAGAGCGACAGAGAGAGATTGGCTGGATAAATAAGCTCAAGTTTGTTCTTAACAAATCCGTTTGTCTGTGTGGGTACGGAGTTGGAGGGGAGGAAAACCCAGCATGACTAAGTTTTTAAACTTCCTAATGTGTAATACCTGTTTAAGTCGAATCTTTTTATCTACTCAAACCTAATGTTGGCCCATCCCTGTGGTTAAACAAAAGTCAAAGTCAAAGTCAAAGCTAGAAACAAGGTGAGACAAAAAGAAGCTTCACTTGCATAACATGTGGATTTTTTAATTGATACAGTCATCAGCTAGCGAATTACCTTGCTTAGCTTTGCTCCTCCACTCTGGGCTCCCCCACGAACAATCGCGCCCCCCTGGCTGCGTTTGGTGGCATTGGCGAGGATTCTCTAAAAAATTTTAGTTACCGAGAGAAGGAAGGACAGTAGAAGTCGAGAAAAAACGGTGCTATAGCTGGTATAATGGCTTCTCCTGACTCGAAACACCTGTCCCCCCCATGGAACAAGTCATTTCGAGACGAAGCAAAGTGCTGACAGTTTGCCGCTACCGTATGTGAAGCAGCAAACAATGGTGTGAGTGAAATTGAAGAATTCACGTTTCCGTTGGGTTTTTTGTTTTTCCATTGCAATTTCTGACTTCCTTTGCTTGCCTTGGATTGCCTTCCCCCCATGCAATTATAATAAGCTTACTACGCTGAGCTTAAATTTTGTGGCTTGCACTGCGCGTAACTCCAATAATAAAATTTCATTCTTAAAAAAGCTTATGGCCCATCCAAGAACTACCCCACCAACACACTCCCAACTGAGAACAACCAAGAGGCAAGAAACTTAACCAAATCACCAGAACTAAAGAATGACATAAGAACAAAGAGCCAACTCGACAAGAAAATAATCACCGTACAATCGCAGAGCCCCAAACAAAAGAAATTCTAAACTGTAACCATAATACCTCCCTCTTTCTTCCACCCCACTAATCCCATACTCTCACCACTGTCAACTTCAAAAAAAAACAGGCACCAGCCCAGATCGACTCCCATTAAAAATATGAAAGCAAGACTTTTTGGGTATAAACTACAACCGCAAAAAAACGAGGAGCAAAAACTGAGTTAGCAAATTTCAAAATTCGTGCAAGTACCACAAAATCCGTTCACCAAATAATACGTATGAAAAGTCTGGCCAGAATAGTAATGCCCACCCGAAGAGGAGAAAATTAATTACAATTGAGATGGTATTATATTTCCATTACTCTTCTCCACCTGTATTATGTCGACCCATCCAGGACCAAATACGCAGCGGATCTCATAACCACCTCAATCACACGCCTGGTGTTTCATTCCCTCTGGATTTGTGTCGGTCTCGAGGGGAGGAATGCGCGCGCGCACGCGTAGCATGGGCAGGCTAAACTTGCAATTGGTCGGAAAGTGTGGGTTATCTGATCGAACCCGCCCTAGTTCCGAGCCAGGGCTCAAGGCAAGGGCATTGGTACTTAACCAACCCTCAGCCCAGAAACCAAGAAAGGGAAAAATAGAAATTCTTGGGATGGGTTAAGGCATTTGGCGAGGACTGCCGAAAAGAATATCCACCCGGTAGGCGTTTTCGCTGTTGGTAAACTAGTTGTGTGCTTGGCTCTTCACTAATAGAGAAAGAGACCGCCGGTTATTTGGTAATCCTCCAGCGAGCAAAGAAAAAAAAAGAACAATGCCAAAGAATCACGCGCGAGAAAAAGAAACCAACGACCAAGAGCACGGCTCATCCGTTAGATCGTTGGTTTAAACCGTGCATGGAACCTTCTCAACGTGCCGAGGATCAACAGAAATTTGTAGTGGATCTGGCGCAACCACCTAATGAGAGCTACCCATGATACTAGCAGTGGGAGCTTGCCGGTACTTGACGTAATACAGCCAAAAGAGGGGAAATGATATTATCTCTTATGACATGTTTTCGCATGGAGATATAATAGGATCATAAGTTCGAAAGGTGGTAGATTATCAAGAATAGTCAGCTCCACCACTCATCAAAAATCACTATGGCATTTTTCCACGGCTTTTATTATTTCATGGTCCAGCCAGAAGAAAAAAAAACCAACCAAAAAAGCCTATCTGGAATCCGAGATTCTTAGTAATAGAAAAGTTATAATTGACAAAGCATACTAGAGCGTCATCTTGCTCGGCTTTTGCTTGTTCAAATGACTATCCTCTTCGCTGTGCTTCCCTGGTGTTTGGTCTTTTTTTTTTCTTGAGAACACCCATGCCAATCTCCTTTTCTTGAGCGAGGGCGATATCTTGGCTAGTGATTAGTACCAACATGTCATTGCTTTTCGGCGGGACAAGGGACACGGCGAGGCGTTCTATGCATAGTACTGGAAGTTGGCTCTTGTTGCTGGTGATGTGTTTTTTTTTCTGTTTCTATGTTTTCGCAGTTAATGTAGTTGGCATCCATGGCCGTAAAATTGCGACGATGTTGCATCCAATTAATTCAAAGGTGCAAACACAGACACAGATGCGATATCGATGGACAAAGGCAATCTCTCCTCGGTAGTACTCTAAACATTACGGCAGATGAGCGATAGCCACAAAAGCCGGATATTATATACCGCCAACCCACCCATACGCTGATTTTAATAATATCTGTGTAATTCAAGAAACAACGAGCGCCAATGCCAAAGCTGCCATGGCAAAAGCCAATAAAGAATAAAAAAAAAAGAAAGTTCAAAAATCTCAACCATCATTCCAGCGTAGACGTATTATCCCCCCCTCTCTAGACCTTCGTGCTGACCACACGCAGAATGGGATATGGCGAAGGCATGAATAATTTATTTTTATTCTTGATTCAAACAGGAGAGGCAAACGTATTATTGTTGAGTCCAGTTATTATTTTCTCTTGGTAGGCCGTTCATCATTTGTCCATTAAACCTGTTCCGGGTTTTTCTTTTATTCTAGATTTCTTCCTTTTCCATATATAAACAGTTGAAATTCTCCCTGGTCATCTGGATCCGCATGTATGTCTCTTACCTTTTCCTTTTAAGAAACGTTTTACCTACTCCATTTGGCTTTGCCCGTTCCTTTGCGTACACTTTATAACCCATTGTTATAAGAGCTCATTTTCCACAACTATAATTGCTATAGTCTAACCTTAAAACCATAACCCATAACCCAAAACGCACAAACCACCAACAACCATCAACAACAATCAAAGCTTATTTTCTGCAGATTTCTATATTTCCTTTTTCCGAACCTGCAATTTTCACATTACTTATCCACTTCAAATTTAAAGTTACTGAAGTCTAAAATCACACAAACCCATCCACCAACAACAACAACACCAACACCAACACCAACCCACAATCCACGCTAGAACGTACTACATACTTTCCACACTCATCCCTTTTTCCAGAAATTAAACGTTCTTGGCCCTCAGACATTTGGCTTTTTTCATTTGTTTTTTGCCTATTAGATTTTTCTTTTTTGACTGATATTCATGGAGAAAGATTCACTATTTAAATAACGGCTGCTTTCTTCAGATTGAGATTACTATTTTTTTTTTAATATTGGCAAATCTTTCCCATTTGTTTTATCTTTGGATATAATAACATCATTGACTACTGCTATATATCCTCACCAATCTACGGACGTTTATTATTTGTTCCCTTAACTCAACAGTTATTGCAGAAATAAGAACTCCGCTATCCATATTATTATCCCCTCCTCCTCCTAGTTCTCCACCACCACCATCACCACAAGAGAACCGTCACTTCGCCACACCAACTGACAGAGATAAACACGAAGAGATATATCTTCACCTCGACGAAAATAAAAGATATCTCCTTATTCCCTGATCTGATCCAGTTTGAAGGCGATATTTTGCCAACCCGGCTCGACAGTGATATTCTAATTGACACAGGAACCAAAAATAGAAGAGCACCCCGCCCGTCCCCCCCTTCACTAACCACACACGGACAACTCAACCAACAAAGAAAGCTTAGATTTTTTTTATTTGGCGTTACCCCATTTAAGTTCAGCTTCTGTTACTACCCCCCAAAGTACACCTGGAAGCTACCAAATAAGGTTTTTTTTGTTGTGAGTTTTTCTTTGTTTCTCTCTTTCCACGTCAGCTGAAACCGAGCCAGCAAGCTAAAGGGTTGTCGTCGTAGTGTAATATTACTAAGGCGACATTTTTATTTTCTTTTGAGTTCATATTTTCCAGCTTCCCCATTTTTTGCCGTGTGTCTCAGCTGGTTGAGGATTTTAACATTTCCTGCCTGCCCTCACAAACAACAGATTTTTTTACACTACCCACCCAGATATATCAGGATCAACCTACAGGCACAGATCTACTACACCCTTATCTGCCGTCTGTATATCTATTCCCACGAACCACACAGCCACCATGGATTCCAATAAGGACAGAATGGAAGACTTGGCCTCATTGTTCCTCCCAGACATCATGAACCCATCCAACGTCTCCTCCTCCCCTCAGTCCACAGGGCAACCAATGATAAAGACAGAAGAGTATGACATGGGCTCAACTTTTTCAGCCTCCAAGAACGATATAAATTCAAACGACGGCAACACCCCAGCAAGCAACACCTCCAACAAACACAACAACAATGGCAATACAAACCCTCCCCAACCAAGCAGCTTCCAAGATTTCCTCAACAACAACAACTTTATAAATAGACCCACAGAGCTAGACCAACAACAACTACAACAACAGCAACAGCAAGAACAGCAGCGACAACAACAACAACAACAACAACAGCAACAACAGCATCAGCATCAGCAACAGCAACAACCATCACAACAACAACCACAGCTGCTGTACCCGCACGTCAGTCACTATGCACCATATATTCCTTATGAAGCTGGGTTGCCCCAGCACTTGCTAAACTACAACCCCAACTTGATGTATCAACAACCAAACTTGACCTCCCAGCAACAATCCAATCCATTCCAGAGAACAAACTCGTACTTGAACAAATACTCCAACGAGTACGACGAATGGCTTGCGAGCTCCAACAGCAGTGCTGCCAACTTGAACAGTCTATATCAGCAGCAGCAACAACAGCAATTGCTACAACTGCAAATACTACAACTGCAGCCAATACAACCCATGCAGCAGCTACGCTCAGAAACACCCGAGCCACAGTCGTCTGACCCAAAGAGTGGTGCTTCCACCCCAGGAACTAAGAAGAAGAAGGCCAAGGGAAGGAAGCGTGACATGAAGAACCTCGAAGTGGAGATTGACTACAAGACGAGCAAGTTGAAGAGGTTGCTTGATTTCAAACAGTCTGGTATGACGTCTTCTAATGACTACAAGATTATCGACAAGAACAGCAATGAAGTTTCCATTGATTTCAACGGGTTCTTGAACGGACGATTTTTAACTAATGACATTGACAACAACAACTACATATTCACAAAGAATGAATTGCAGAGAAGCGAAGACGACCCGCCAAGAGTTGCCAACAAGAAGGAAGACCCCAAGGTTGTGTCGTGCTACAGAAGAAACTACATCCAGATATCCATTAACATGAACATCCACGGGTTCAAAGACGACTCCAAGTTGTTGAAGCTCCAGACCAGTGAGTACGGTTACACGACAACAAGAGTCATCAAGTACTTCAAGATCGAAGTCTTGGCTGCCACCAACATCTCTAACAACAAGAATGTTCCTATCATCATCAAGAACGATCCTAAGGATATCGAGAAGGAGAAAGAGAAGGAAGCCAAGAAACAACAGTTCCACTCCAACTACGAACACAAGGACGATTTGGTGCAGCCTACTTTCATCAGCACTCATGAACACGTCATCATACTAAACGACGAGGCTATTGAGAATGGTGCCATTGACAAGTACTTTGTTGTCAAGAAGCTACAGTTCAAGAATGCGACGCCAAACAACGGTAACTTGACGTTCCAGAACTACTACCACTTGAAGGCTAAGTTGAGTTGTATTGTTGCTGATATCTACTATGATGATTACGACATTGATGTTGACACCGAAGGTAACAACAACAACGAGATCTTGTTGGCTGAGCTAGTCAGTGAGCCAATCATTGTTCGTGGCCGTAACCCAAGCTTCTACGCCGAGAGAAACGATATCTTGATCAAGGGTAGATCAGCCACTTCCAAGAGAGCATTCAAGATTGCCGCCCAAGCTTCAGCCGACCACAAGTTGCGAGTTGATGATGACGACGCTGGTGGTCCAAACGGCGACGATTTCATGGACCACGAGGACCAAGACGATGCTGATGAAGATGGCAACACCACCACATACAACCACATGAACAACAGTGGCGACGATGAAGATGACGGTGGCGCTGGCGGAAGTGCCAGGGGTAGTCTTGGTGGCACTAGCTATGACGGTTCGAATGTTGGCCAAGGCATGCAGTTGCGATCGAACGACAATCTCGATGAAGAGTCGCCAATATCGACAGTCAACGGTGAAGAGAAGGATAGTTCAGAGGTGCCACCATTGTCGTATTCCACCAACCAGTTGGCTATAGATGTCAAGTCGGTCGACAAGTACAAGTACTACCCCATCAACAATGTCTATTACTTGCCACCGATCAATGTTGTCTACTTCCCACACAGAGCCCATCACCAGTCACAAAAGGACGATCAAGATCAACCACCGATCATATCTGATTCCCGCAAGAGCTCTAATGTTTATTTCAAGTAAGGTATTTATTTCATTCTTATTTATTCTGGGTTTTTTTTGGTTTTTTTTTGGTTTGGCTGCTTTTTTAATGTTTTATACTTTGTTTAGCAAATCATGTTTAGATACTTGTTATACTTTAATTAGTACATATAATGATAAATGAAAGTAGACTATACATCATCGTGCGTCGTGGCCTCATCTTGTTTTCTTTTATAAACATATATTCATTCAATGACTATAAAACACTTTTGACCTACCGCTTCCTCTCTATTCTCTAACCAAAATAGAAGCAGAACCCATACCAGAACCAATACACATTGAAGTCAATCCAATTTGACCTGGCTTTAACAATGGGATGATGGTGGCGTATTGACGAGCACCGGTTTCACCCAATGGATGGCCCAAGGCAATGGCACCACCGTTGATGTTCAACTTTTCTTCAGGCACATTGACTTGTTCAGCAGAGTAAAGACATTGAGCGGCAAAGGCTTCGTTGATTTCGAAAACATCAATGTCGTCAACAGTCAAGCCAGTTCTCTTCAAGACTTCTGGGATAGCGAAGGCTGGACCAACACCCATGATTTCTGGTGGAACACCGGCGGTGGAACAAAGGACGTACTTACCAATGATTGGGTATCCCTTGGCTTCAGCCAAGCTTCTCTTCATCAACAAGACGGCGGCGGCACCGTCAGAGACTTGAGAAGCGTTACCTGCAGTGGTGGTACCGTCGAAAGCTGGTCTCAACTTGCCCAAAGATTCAGCGGTGACACCTTCTCTTGGACCTTCGTCAGTGTCGACAATGATTTCCTTTTCGGTACCGTCAGAGTTTCTGATGATGGATCTGATTGGCAAGATTTCACTCTTGAAAGCACCAGAGGCAACCGCCTTGGCAGCCTTGTTGTAGGACTTGGCGGCAAACTCGTCTTGTCTTTCTCTGGAGATGTTGAATTGGTTAGCAACGTTTTCGTTGGTGATACCCATAGGAATCAAACACTTTTCCATTTGGGCGTCGTCAGCCAAATGTGGGTCGATTCTTGGGGCAACTCTTGGGTCACGGTAGTTGGTGGACATGGATTCGGCACCACCAGCCAAACCACACTCGATTTCACCAGTCTTGATCTTGTTGGCAATGTCGGAGATGGCCATCAAACCGGAGGAACAGAATCTGTTGACAGCGATGAAGGCGGCGGTGTATGGGATACCGGCAGCCAAACAAGCACCTCTGTGTTCGGTGGCACCAGCGGCCTGGTTCAAGACGTTACCGATAGCGACATCTTCAATCAAAGATGGGTCGATGTTGGTCTTTTTGATAAATTCTTTCAAGAACTCAGTCAAGATGAATTCAGAGTGGACGTTTCTGAAGGAACCTTTGAAACCCTTACCGATGGCGGTTCTGTATGCAGCAACGATAACGACGTCGTCTGGGTTTTTTTGCAAGATGGATTGTTTAGCGTTTGGCTTTAATTGGCCGCTTAATTGGTTTAATCTATCCATGGTTGTGATGTTGAATATGTGCAGTAGCAGTGATAGTGGGAGAAAGAAAAAGGGTGAACAAAAATTAGATTTTCCATCTGGGGAAAGAATTGGTTGTAGATTTATATATATTTGCAGTTTTTGCCTGTGAAATCTTGAGGGTGGGAATGTGTGGGGAGAATGCGAGGGCAGAGAAAAACGCTGATTGCAGTTTTTGTCTTGATTCTCTGACAAGAGGTTTAAGCCGAGGTTTTCTGTCACACTTAGCAGGGTCGTGTGCAGGACGCCGTGTTTTTTTTTCGTCATTTATGCCAGCTTTGAAGGCAAACCCAGAATGGCAGAAGTGGGTGACTAGGCGGGACACAACATCAAGCCTACGGGAGCACACGTTCTTCAACCCCAACTAAGCGGGATGTGTGTTGTAAGGTTTCGGATGTTTGAGAGTGTAGTAGCGGGGGGACCCACCAAGAGATCAAAAATATCATAGCGGAAAAAAAAGTAGAGGCCGACGATGGTTGATACCGCGGGCCAGCCCACATGCAGGATTGGAGAAACTGCCAGTGATTACATAATCCAAACAAAACGTACATGAAAATTCATCCCTTAATTAAAATATACACTACACAGAAATCCAAACCTTATCACGTTTCTCTTTCAAAGGAGAATATCCCGATAAACGGTTCTATGTTATCTGGTCTACCTTCAGGACACTTGCCTCTAAACACCAAGGTAGGGGCTTCCTCTTGCTCGCCCTCTTTCTCCAGCAGTGGCTTGTCCGCGTCGGTCGCGCTGGTGTAAATCTTGGTAAAGTCTATTCTCAACATGCCTTCGTCGTCAACAATAACATATAGCTTGTACTTCTGGTCAACCAAGTCGTTGCTGTCGTTGTAATGAATTAATCCTCTAGTCGAGCCTGTTATCAACCCCATGGTCGACCCAATCCCCATGATATTTGTGCCGTTTATCTTGATGTACAACCCGCTCAAACCAAAAGGCGAGCAATGGATCTCTAGGTCGCACTCGTTGGCGTACTGGAAGGTGACCTGTTTCTCAACGGTGACGGACGGCGATTGCGATTGGACTGATGATGTCGCGACTTCCATGATTACCTCTGGTGGTGGGTTGTTTTGATAATAGCAGGTCACTCTGTATGGTTTTTTCCCTGCTGTTGAAATTTACGAAACAGAATTTCTGTAGACAACTGGAATCTGTGCTGTTTGTTCCTGTATATAGCCCGTGGAAAATGTGCAGCCTTTATTTCGTAATCAATTTGAATCCACAGTTTTTGTTGACATTATAACCTGCCCTAAGCCCAACCTTTATTATGGGTCTCGATAATTTGTTCTTCCTGACAGTGCCTACCCCCGTTTTGCTTTTTCCAATCAAACCGTTGTTGTATCCAACCCAATGACTTCCCAAAGCTCAACTACAACCATACGAGCCAGTGTGGCTTGCAATTTGTGCCGCGGCAGCAAATTGAAGTGTATCAACAACTCCGACTCCACCCGCTGCCAAAGGTGCACCTCCCTAGATCTCGAGTGCACCTATACGCTAAAGACTTCCCAGCTCAAGAAGCGCAAACTAACCCAACAGTTTGCGTCAAAGAGATCGCTCAAATCGTCGGTGTTCTTACCCGAAAAGAAGTTTGTCATTGAGGCCAGTGAGATATTCTTTGAGAACCAGTACAAGGGGATTTTCCCGCTTTTCCACAAACCGTCATTTTTCAAGTTCTTGAGGTCGGATGATTTTGATCCACAGACGTATATCGAGGAGTATGTGCCCCACAAGAGCAACCCAGATCCGGTGATATTGTTGTCGATACTTGCCTTGTGCGCCAGGCTACACCCGGAGTTGCCCAAGATATACGGCCAGTTTGACGAGGCGGACGCTGATTCGTTCTTCCCAGCCTTCAACAGCAATACAACCCAGAATTCGGCGTCCAATGCATCCAAGTATTTTGGGTGGCACGCCAGAAAACTCATTAGGTTCGACGAGCCGTCTATTGAGAGAGTTCAAGCGTTGTGCATACTAAGCAGTCATGAATGGGGCGAGGGGAACGCCTCAAGAAGTTATATGTACGTGGGGATAGCGGCAAGAATGGCGTTGATTCTCGGGTTGAACAATGAGCCGAAACCAGATCTTGGGTTGTCTGATTCAGAAAACTTTATTAGGATGGAGATGAAACGCCGCGCCATGTGGTCGGTGTACATGATGGATAGGTGCAACTCATGTGGCAGAAGTAGCCATTCGTGTATCTCCTTAGACCAAATCCACGTGAGACTACCCTGCAGTGAAAAGGAGTTCATTTTTGGTATCGGTAAAGAGCAACCGTTTAGGTTCGATGACCACAAAGAGCTTTCGTTGTGTGCCTACCAGATTGTGTTGTTTGAAACGTGGAGAGACATATCCATATGGGTGAGTATCACGGGTGCCAAGTTGGAGAAGACGCCCCCGTGGGAAGAGACGTCTCCGTACTACATCCTATCCAAGAAGCTTGATGCCTTTGAGGAGCAATTACCAGCGCATTTAAAGTTTTCCGAATTCAATCTCCAGGCACATATCGCCGATGGGTCTGTCACTGACTATGCCTACTTCAGCGGATTGTTTCTCCTTTGTCGTACGTTCTTGAATCGAGAATACTTTTACTCACTGCCCGAGGCGTCACCTACAGGTTGGTGGCACGAACAGGCAAGTGTCTTGTTTGATACGTTGGACAAGTTGGACCATATCCCCAAAATCTTGAAACCATTGAACTTGATGGTGATTGCCCCATTCACGGGGTTCCATGTTTTCACAGCGGCAGCCACGGGGTTATACATCGGGGCTTACCCAAAGAAAGTCATGAAGACGCATTTCAGTGGTGACATTATCAAAAAGTACCAAACTTTAGCCGAAGACAACTTGAGCACGCTATCGAGTTGGCTGGAGTCCTGGGGGCTAGGCAAGAGCTGGATCAACACCCTCAAGGAGATGAAGGAAGTGTTTGCGAGGTCCACGGACTACGACCAGATACGGTTCAAGATGCGTGACTACGGTAATATAGATAAGAAACCGGATATTCAGAATTTATTAGTGTTAGATGAAGCACCTATTTTAAACTTTATGAATAATTTAGATCTAACAAACATTTTCCCCGACTGGAGTGGTGCTATGAACATATAAGAACAAGTATAGGTATAAAGAATAAAAGCGACCATTGGACATTCAAGCCTGTAGCTTTGCCCTCGACGACAGTGTCTCTCTTTGCGAGTAACGAAGGCGAGGATTGATGGTAGACGGTGGTGGTGAGTGTCACATACACAACTTGGTCAGCAGCGACGGTGGAGTAAATAGTTGCCAATGTGGTTGACGTTGTAGTACTTCCAAATAATCCAAACCAGTTGAAGTTACTCGTGGTGGTTTGGGAAGGTGCGGCGGTGTTGGCTGCTGGGGTGGTGGCTGCTGGGGTAGTGGCCGCTAGTGTAATGACAGCGGGTTGTGTTGGTGTTGGTGTAGCTTGTAAAGTAGAAGATCCACCACCAAACAAACCACCAAGCCAACCAAGGAAGCCACCGTGTGTGGAGGTGGCGGAAGGGCTGATGGCGGTAACCTGGGTACTGTGTGTGTAAGGAGTGTATACCGAGGTTGATGGCGTGTTTGGAGCGTTGGTGGTGTAGTAGTTGGACGATGAAGTAGGATAGTAATCGCTGGTGCTTCCGCCGCTGCTACTGCTGGCGATGCTTGACGAGCCACTCAATGCGGCAACCACCTGGTCCAAAAAGCCACTGTTCTCGGCTGACGAGACATCCCAGAGCGAAATACCACCGAAATGCGAATCGCTGCTGATGCTAGCCAACGCACTCTGCACGGTCGAGATTCCAACAAAACCTGAACCAGCAGATGATGAAGAACCTGGTAAGCCTAAGTAAAGCTTGATGTTTTTGCCGCTTGCGTACTGACTCCAAGTGTCCCAGTTGAACTGTTTGTCGAGCGAACAGTAGTTGTTGTAAAACTGAATGAATGCAAAGTCCAAGTCAACTTGCGACATCAAGTCGCCGACGGACTCGTCAGGGTATGGGCATTGTGGGGCAGCAGACAAGTAGTATGTCTTACTTGCAGTGCTGAAATAGCTTCTCAACTGGTTAGCCAAGGCAACGTACCCAGTTTGCTGCTTGTTCTCAATGTCGAAATCAAACCCGTCCACGATGGCATCATCAAACGGTCTCTCGTCGGACGAACCACCGCCAAATCTGTTCCACAAGTCGGTAGCGAACGACGTTGCTTCCGAGTCGCTTGAAAACCCGTAATCTCCAGTGGCCCCACCGAGGGAAAGCAAGATGATCTTGCCCTGCAGCTGACACGACTTGATATCGGAACCGATCTGGGGACAATGCAAGAGACCGCTGCTAAAAGAAGTTGAGCACTGGTTGGCGAAATTCAACAGGAGGTTGGGGAACCCATCGAGGAACGAAAGAATAATTATGCTGGCCGAGGTGGACGAACAGTAAGTACCAAGGGATTGTTGGTTGGAATCAGCATTTTGACCCCAGTAGACAGCGATGTTGGACGCTGTGGCTAGCGCTATTAATGAAAGAATATGCAAAAAGGAAAGTATCATCAGCGAGGATGTGGATGTGGGTTGGCTGTGAAGAAATAAATCATGTTAGCCCATTATGTGTCGTGTGTGGGAACTTTTATACAAACTGGCCAAAGGGGGGTGGTGGGGGGTTTGGGTTTTGGGTTTCGGGGGCCAAGGAGGTGTGGGACCTAAAAAACGCAAACAAACTGCGAAAAGAACCAAACAGAGGCACTCATTGCTAGGAAAACAAATAATAAATATTCTTGAGTATACGGTTGTACAGTGAGATCGCAAACTTAATTGCCTGTTTCATGAATGTTTTATTACTGTAACAGGAGAAATGGGCCCAAAGTGATGGTGATGAGATTTTCGCCAATGCAAAAAGATGATACAAAACCGCCAAGTTCTTTCTGCCAACGCTCTGTTACAGGTGGTTTTCTTCTTTTTTTCGCGTCAGTCTTGTTATTCCAAAAACAACCCTGTCAGATATTATTCTGCCCACCACCGCGTCCCGGTGGGTTTAAATCGCCAATGACGTTACTGTCTTGTTCAACCGCGTTTCGTGTAACTTGAGTACTGGTTGTTGATGGGAAAGGAAAAGCTCTAGGAGGTGACAGTCCAACCGTCGGTGTTCGTGACTCGAATCGGAAAATTCGCAGATTTCGTATACTTCCTAAACAGGAAAGAGTCGTGTAGAGGCTTATGCCCCGTGCAGCAAGTGTAAAATCTTATCCAAGTAATCCAAATTCCTAAAACAGGAAACAAGATGAGCATGAACACCGCCCAACACTACATGTCAAATCATTGTGGGGTTTGACGTATATTATGCCGGTCTACGTTTAATAAATATATCGTCGGTCGCGATGTCAGGTAGCGATAGGAAAAATGCATCGCTCCGCCCTGTCGTCTTGGCTTCTATAAATGGATTGTCGTCCTCGTCTTCCCTGAACAGAACATGGGGCTCTTCAGGCTCGATGAACGGGTTGTCGTCCTCCTTGAATTCCACGTGGACCTCTTGGGGCAGCTCCACAGGCGGATCGTCCTGTGTGGGTTGTTGCGTTAAATCAGGAACTTTGGCAAATGGGTTCTCCTTCTTTGTTGCACCCGTCTTCATGAAAAAGTCTAATTTTCTCTGTCCTGGAAGCAACTCGTTCTTCTTGCGTTTCTTAGGAGAGGGCGAAACCATAGGTGCTGATTTCTTTGGTGAAATGGTCTTCAAGTCGAACGGCACTGGTGCGCTTGGCCCAGTAGGCTTCTTTGAAGGTGACAACCCAAGAGAGTCCAAAGTGGTTTTCTGTGGGGAGCATTTGTGTTTCTTAAAGTACTCCTTCTCCTTCTTTTGTTCAACAAACCCCTCCACCAACTTTGGCGCATAGAGCTCGACCAATGATCGAGGAACCCAGATGTAGTTCTTGCCAGGGGACGACGAACCGGGGGTTTTTTTCGCTTCGACTGACTCGGGATAGTCCTTGCACACTGCAAAGGTATCGTACTTGAGCATTAGCTTTTCGACTCCATCCTCTTCTTTGAAGTTGGTAACTTGTACTAAACCTGACGAGTGAGTCATGCACTTGCTTAAGATATACTTTACCGACCAGTTGTAGTTCTTGGGCGTGAAAAAGGACCTTTGTTTTTCAGGCAAACCACCAATTGGCTCTCCGACACGCTGTTTGTAGTATTTGCCATCACAGCTACTAGCCCGTAGTACATCCCCTTTGATGTTTAGATTCTCGTCAACCTCCAACTCGCCCGAGCCGAGCGTGTCGGGCTTGAATATCGGAATCCTGTCGTTAATCAATGGGAACAAGTACACCATCGTGTAATACTCGTCGAACTTCAAGTCCTCGTCTATGGTCACCTTTCTTCCAAATACGTCTCGGTTGTGCTCTCTTAGGTGATAGTTCATTCGACTTAGGAACGCCACCAACTTCAGCCGTCGCGTCTTTGGATCCAATCGCAGCTCCCATGGATGTAGTCTCGGTAGACGGTCCCTGACAAAGCACTGGATGAACTCGCTTGCGAAATCAGGCGGCGCTGTACCACTTTCCTGCGTGAGACCATTCTTCAACTCTTTGAGTTCCACCTTGCTCTTCACTCTGGTGTGGAACAACGCTCGGCTGGTGCCACATAGCGCTAGGTTCCTCGCATTGGTTATACCTATCTTCTTGACACCAGTAGAATAATCACCACCTCTCAACGACGCTAGGAATACAAGTCTGTCCAACGACAAACCTGTCGCTTTCTCCACGACTTCGATATCCACGGGAGTGACGTAGTATGTCGTTTTGAGCGTTGCATCCGTCTTCTTCGTTGGGGAGCGTCCAATATCTTCCACGTACCGACTGAAATTACGCAACACTTTGCTTGCCCCAAATACTAATGCATCTCCGTCCTGACTCAAACAGTAGTCAACCACACCTAGTCTCTGTAGATACGCACACTGCGCTTCACCTTCGCCAGCGGCCTGCACGAAATTGATCCTGTTCCTCTTTAGTTCCTGCTTCACACTCTCAACCATCGGATGGTGTTCTGAGCAGTTGCTTGTACTCTTTAGCTTCTCTAATTCCTCTTCATACATCAACCCCAGACTCTCTTTGCTCTTGGCTTTAAGAGGCTTCAAAACTCCGTCGAATACAACCACCACAGAAATGTTCAACCCTATCAACGCAAGTATTTTGGACATAACATTTTGCACTAGAATCGACTCCTTGTCTTCAATTGTGATGCTGCTGTGGTCTGCCTGGAAGATAAACAGGTAGGCGTCAATTGCGATCCGCGGGGGACGCCTGTGATCCTTGATAAACTGATCCACTAACTCATCAAGTGTAAGCCGCCTGCTGAACGCTGGCTTTAGTAACTCCCATAGTTCAGGAATACCCATAGGGAATAGTTTTGTAGTAGGATTGTCTGCCTGATCCCTCCAAAAAAAACACCACCGTAAACCCCTTTATCCTTCCTAACTTTGTTGTTGTTTTCACCAACCCAAAAAAAAAATAATCCAGAGAAAAACAACCCAAGACCAACGTCATCCATCAATTCACCATATACACACACAATGACCATGTTTTATGCCGGGCAGCTATTATGTGGAGGGTTTCAGGGTACCTCGGTCACGCCTCAGGCATACCATCTAATAGTCGAGCATCGGGTCTCGACAATGATCTTGTCACGCAAGAACGCCGTAAGTGTGGAGCAAATGTCGAAGTTGATTCGCGACTTGCAATATATCGCCATGACTCAAGGGAGGTACAGACATCCGTTGATGTTTGCCATCGATGAGGAAGGAGGCATGAGCAATGCCTTGTTTGATCCAGACTTTTTGACACAATACCCCTGTGCCATGGGATTGGCGGCCACTGGTGACCCCAAATTGGTTTACGAGATCCTGAAAGCCGTGGCGATCGAGCTCAAGAAGATTGGGTTTTCCATCATCTTGGGGCCTGTGTTGGATGTCGTGACCAAGTTTTCCCATCAACTAGTTGGAGTCAGAAGTTTTGGAACCACCATTGAAGACGTGACAAAGTACGGACGAATGTGTGCCAAGGGGTTGCAAGATGGCGGGTTGTTTACTGTTGGCAAACATTTCCCCGGGATCGGTAATGCCGCCGTGGACTCGTTGTTGGAGTTACCAATGATTGGCGATTCGTTGGATCAAGTCAGACACTTCAATGTGCGGCCTTTTGCAAATCTAATAGAGGAGGGCTTACTTGATGGGGTCAGTGCCGCTGGGTGTGGGGTGCCGAATATAAGCCCCGATGAAACGCACGCCTGTCTTTCGCCGATAGTGCTTAATCAGTTATTGCGAGAAGAGTTGAAATTTGACGGGTTGATTCTCAGTGAGTGTTTGGAGATGGAGACGTTGTACCATTCGTTTGGGTTGGAGCAAGGTGTGATATTGGCGCTCAACGCGGGGTGTGACTTGGTGATGGTGTGTCACGACTGGGAGTTGCAAAACCAAGCAATAGAAAGTATCATAAAGGCTATCATAAACTTCCCCAGCGATACCTTATTGTCCAGTTTCCGAAGAATAGAGAAATTGCAAGAACGATTGCCTAGCTGGAGCGAGATATTCCCCGAGGGAGAACTTTCTGCCAAGCAGCCACCTACATTGTTCAAGTATGAGTTTCCCGAGCAGTGGGAGGAGCACCAGAAATTGTCGTCGTTGGCCTACAAGAAATCAATCACGATGGTGCGTGATTTCTCCGGTGCGTTACCCATCTCAAACTATTTGACGTCTAGCGAGGAGCGAGACTCAATCTTGTTGTTGACGCCGTTCATCGATCCCACTTATCCTTGTGAAACGGTCGACAAATCTAACGGCAGACTACATAAGGGAGAAGAAGTGTTCCAGAAGTTTGGCGAGTTCCTTTCAGACCACCCTATCCGCAAGACAAAACCATACAATGTTCTCCACACTACATACACCGCCAATGGGTTGACCCAATTGCATGAATCGTTGATTGAACAGTCGAAAGTTGTGATTGTTGTCACTAGTGAGGCTTCACGGCACATGCACCAGATTGGAGTTGTCAAATACGTTTCGCTATTGTGCGGCGCCAACCCTGCTAGCCTAAACAGAAACTTCACCAAGGGCGCGCCGCCCGCATCCACCAAGCCGTTGATCATTGTCGCTACCCAATCACCTTACGACTTTTTTTACAACAAGACAATTGGTAGTGCGTACTTGTGCTGCTACGATTATACCAACAATGCATTCTCGAAGCTAACAGAGGTATTGATGGGTGACTACGAGCCAGAAGGGTGCGTGCCAGGGGAGAAGAAGTTTCTGCTGAGAATCAAGGCTGAGCAGCCCAATAAAACGAACAACACACCCAGGCGACGTTGGTTGGTGGACGAGCTAGACTGGCACCGAGACGGTGAGTCGATTACGAAGCTATTCAGGTCGAATTTCGATAGAAGAAACAGCAAGATTGACTACGAGGACTCCAAGTTCTACAAACGTTTGAGCGGACTATTGGCGACTACCAAAAGAACACAAAAGAGTTTTGTGGTGAGGAACTCATCGCTAAACATTGTATTGGGGTTCATCTTGACGTATGTCGCCGAAGTTCAAGGTGTTAAAAGTGGCAGGATCATCATGTTGCTAGTGGACAAGTCGAAGCGGTACCAAAACATTGGCAAAAGCTTGCACTCGAGAGCTATGAAGTACTTTAAGGAAGCCAACTACAGCCAAGTGTACTTGGGCAGCTGCGGTTTGCCTTTGATCCACCTTGATGATATTTCGAGTGCTGCCACGTCATTTTTCACTAGCGTCGGATGGAACATTGAGCGTTCTGCCAAGAGATATATTATGGTTTTGGATCAATGGGACGATGCGCCAGAAATAACCGACGACAATTGCATTTTCGACAAGAATGCCGACAAGATAATCGCCAGGGACCTGTTGACCCACGAGACTGTGGGGACTGTCACGACATTCACGAGCGATTCGCAGCTCAGCAAATACTTTCCGTTCATTGATTCAATATGCAATGGAAAGGGGGTGATTGGTGGCTTAATCTGGTTTACCGGGGATAGTAGGGTGAAGCATGGCTTGGTATCGAGTGCGATCACCTACTTTGGGTCGTCGGTGGACGCCATTATGACAATAGAAAGTGACCACTCGTTGCAACAGCTTGGGTTCAGGGAATGGGCTTGGTATTATGATTATTATGGTAAAAGAGACGTGTAGTACATTGCAAATTTGTAAAGTTTAATAATACAATTTCTTTTTGCTATTGAATCGGCGCCAATTTTTCATGAAAAAAAAAAAACTTGGGGTTGGGTTTCAAACGTCCCGGAAAAACCACCAACACCTCCGGCTCTCCACCAAAAACAGTACGCGTTGGAAGAAGATCCCACGATCTCCGAGTGAAGTGGTATTTCCACTTTTCCAATGACATCCCAGTTCCCCAACCTTTATTAATAGGAGGGGACTGAGTGGTTAGTTTTGCACGTTCTTGTCCACCTGCTTCGGGGAACAATGTGCACACAGGCATCCCGTAGCGAGAACAAGAAAAAGAATCAACAGGCAATTCATGGCCAAACTGCAGCATGACGCTGGTTGGTGAGCGCCGTCTGTCCTCTGCACACACACTCAGACTCACATGGCCTGGTGTAGAGATAATAATTGAGCGGCCGAAGGAGTCAAAGGTGATGTTGGTTCTCCTATTGTGTATCTACACGGCACCCCATATGATTGGGTAGTGCCCAGCATTTTACCAGTTAGCACGCACGCGCTGTTTTCTTCAAAAAGTTCCCTTTCCCCGCACACACAAAATTTGCACGCAACTAAAAAAAATCACTCACCGCCGGGTCAGCAAATGTGCCGGGAGGACTCGGGAACTCGTTCCTAATAATTCCTGCTCACGCTATTTTTACCCCAGATTTCAAAAGCACATACAAGCACATCCGGAGGAAAGGGATAAGTTTGCTGGGTCCTGCGATCCTGTGGAATCCTTACCCAGACCCCTATAAAAGTGGACGAATTTTCCCGCCTTTAGAAAAAAATAATCTTGCTATTTCTTTTCCTTCATCATTACTCCATTACACTTTAACTATTCAATATGGCTCCTCCTCCAACTGCTGTTGAATCTTCTATCAATTTCGAAGGTCACCCAACTATTAAATCCAACCAAGACCCATTGGTCCAACAATTGTCCCTTAAAGAAGACACCGTCATCAGACACAACTCTCCTCCTCCAACCTTGTACGAAGACGGTTTGTTGGAAAAGGGCACCACCATCTCCTCCACCGGTGCTTTGATGGCTTACTCCGGTAAGAAGACTGGTAGATCACCAAAGGACAAGAGAATTGTCGACGAAGAAACCTCCACCCAAAACGTCTGGTGGGGTCCAGTCAACAAGCAAGTTGACGAGTTGACCTGGAAAATCTCCAGATCCAGAGCTTTGGACTACTTGAGAACCAGAGACAAGTTGTTTGTCGTTGACGCCTTTGCCGGTTGGGATCCAAGATACAGACTCAAGATTAGAATCATTTGTGCTAGAGCCTACCACGCCTTGTTCATGACCAATATGTTGATCAGACCAACCCCAGAGGAATTGGAAAACTTTGGCGAACCAGACTTTACCATCTACAACGCTGGTCAATTCCCAGCTAACGTTTTCACCAAGGGTATGTCCTCCTCCACTTCTGTTGAAATCAACTTTAAGGATATGGAGATGGTTATCTTGGGTACTGAATACGCCGGTGAAATGAAGAAGGGTATCTTTACTCTTCTTTTCTACATTATGCCAATCAAGTACAAGATTTTGACCCTTCATTCATCTTGTAACCAAGGTGTTGACAATGGTGACATTACCTTGTTCTTTGGTTTGAGTGGTACCGGTAAGACCACCCTTTCCGCTGATCCACACAGAAAGTTGATTGGTGACGACGAGCACTGTTGGTCCGACAATGGTGTCTTTAACATTGAAGGTGGTTGTTATGCCAAGTGTTTGGATTTGTCTGCTGAAAAGGAACCAGAAATTTTCAACTCCATCAAGTTTGGTTCCATCTTGGAGAATGTTGTTTACGACCCAGTCACTAAGGTTGTCGATTACGAAGACTCATCCATCACTGAAAATACCAGATGCGCCTACCCAATCGACTTTATCCCATCTGCCAAGATTCCATGTTTGGCCGACACCCACCCATCCAACATTATCTTGTTGACCTGTGACGCTTCCGGTGTCTTGCCACCAGTCTCCAAGTTGACCAACGCCCAAGTCATGTACCACTTTATTTCCGGTTACACTTCCAAGATGGCTGGTACTGAAGAAGGTGTCACGGAACCACAAGCTACTTTCTCCGCTTGTTTCGGTCAACCATTCTTGGTGTTGCACCCAATGAAGTACGCTCAACAATTGTCTGACAAGATCTCGCAACACAAGGCTAACGCCTGGTTGTTGAACACCGGTTGGGTTGGTTCTTCTGCTGCTAGAGGTGGTAAGAGATGTTCATTGAAGTACACCAGAGCCATTTTGGACGCTATCCACTCTGGTGAATTGTCCAGGGTTGAATACGAAACTTTCCCAGTCTTCAACTTGAATGTCCCAACCTCCTGTCCAGGTGTCCCAAGTGAAATCTTGAACCCAACCAAGGCCTGGACCGAAGGTGTTGACTCCTTCAACAAGGAAATCAAGTCTTTGGCTGGTAAGTTTGCTGAAAACTTCAAGACCTATGCTGACCAAGCTACCGCTGAAGTGAGAGCTGCAGGTCCAGAAGCTTAAAGATATTTATTCATTATTTAGTTTGCCTATTTATTTCTCATTACCCATCATCATTCAACACTATATATAAAGTTACTTCGGATATCATTGTAATCGTGCGTGTCGCAATTGGATGATTTGGAACTGCGCTTGAAATGGATTCATGCACGAAGCGGAGATAAAAGATTACGTAATTTATCTCCTGAGACAATTTTAGCCGTGTTCACACGCCCTTCTTTGTTCTGAGCGAAGGATAAATAATTAGACTTCCACAGCTCATTCTAATTTCCGTCACGCGAATATTGAAGGGGGGTAGATGTGGCCGCTGAATGTGGGGGCAGTAAACGCAGTCTCTCCTCTCCCAGGAATAGTGCAACGGAGGAAGGATAACGGATAGAAAGCGGAATGCGAGGAAAATTTTGAACGCGCAAGGAAAGCAATATCCGGGCCACCAGGTTTTGAGCCAGGGAACACACTCCTATTTCTGCTCAATGACTGAACATAGAAAAAACACCAAGACGCAATGAAACGCACATGGACATTTAGACCTCCCCACATGTGATAGTTTGTCTTAACAGAAAAGTATAATAAGAACCCATGCCGTCCCTTTTCTTTCGCCGCTTCAACTTTTTTTTTTTTATCTTACACACATCACGACCATGACTGTACACGATATTATCGCCACATACTTCACCAAATGGTACGTGATAGTACCACTCGCTTTGATTGCTTATAGAGTCCTCGACTACTTCTATGGCAGATACTTGATGTACAAGCTTGGTGCTAAACCATTTTTCCAGAAACAGACAGACGGCTGTTTCGGATTCAAAGCTCCGCTTGAATTGTTGAAGAAGAAGAGCGACGGTACCCTCATAGACTTCACACTCCAGCGTATCCACGATCTCGATCGTCCCGATATCCCAACTTTCACATTCCCGGTCTTTTCCATCAACCTTGTCAATACCCTTGAGCCGGAGAACATCAAGGCCATCTTGGCCACTCAGTTCAACGATTTCTCCTTGGGTACCAGACACTCGCACTTTGCTCCTTTGTTGGGTGATGGTATCTTTACGTTGGATGGCGCCGGCTGGAAGCACAGCAGATCTATGTTGAGACCACAGTTTGCCAGAGAACAGATTTCCCACGTCAAGTTGTTGGAGCCACACGTTCAGGTGTTCTTCAAACACGTCAGAAAGGCACAGGGCAAGACTTTTGACATCCAGGAATTGTTTTTCAGATTGACCGTCGACTCCGCCACCGAGTTTTTGTTTGGTGAATCCGTTGAGTCCTTGAGAGATGAATCTATCGGCATGTCCATCAACGCGCTTGACTTTGACGGCAAGGCTGGCTTTGCTGATGCTTTTAACTATTCGCAGAATTATTTGGCTTCGAGAGCGGTTATGCAACAATTGTACTGGGTGTTGAACGGGAAAAAGTTTAAGGAGTGCAACGCTAAAGTGCACAAGTTTGCTGACTACTACGTCAACAAGGCTTTGGACTTGACGCCTGAACAATTGGAAAAGCAGGATGGTTATGTGTTTTTGTACGAATTGGTCAAGCAAACCAGAGACAAGCAAGTGTTGAGAGACCAATTGTTGAACATCATGGTTGCTGGTAGAGACACCACCGCCGGTTTGTTGTCGTTTGTTTTCTTTGAATTGGCCAGAAACCCAGAAGTTACCAACAAGTTGAGAGAAGAAATTGAGGACAAGTTTGGACTCGGTGAGAATGCTCGTGTTGAAGACATTTCCTTTGAGTCGTTGAAGTCCTGTGAATACTTGAAGGCTGTTCTCAACGAAACCTTGAGATTGTACCCATCCGTGCCACAGAATTTCAGAGTTGCCACCAAGAACACTACCCTCCCAAGAGGTGGTGGTAAGGACGGGTTGTCTCCTGTTTTGGTGAGAAAGGGTCAGACCGTTATTTACGGTGTCTACGCAGCCCACAGAAACCCAGCTGTTTACGGTAAGGACGCTCTTGAGTTTAGACCAGAGAGATGGTTTGAGCCAGAGACAAAGAAGCTTGGCTGGGCCTTCCTCCCATTCAACGGTGGTCCAAGAATCTGTTTGGGACAGCAGTTTGCCTTGACAGAAGCTTCGTATGTCACTGTCAGGTTGCTCCAGGAGTTTGCACACTTGTCTATGGACCCAGACACCGAATATCCACCTAAGAAAATGTCGCATTTGACCATGTCGCTTTTCGACGGTGCCAATATTGAGATGTATTAGAGGGTCATGTGTTATTTTGATTGTTTAGTTTGTAATTACTGATTAGGTTAATTCATGGATTGTTATTTATTGATAGGGGTTTGCGCGTGTTGCATTCACTTGGGATCGTTCCAGGTTGATGTTTCCTTCCATCCTGTCGAGTCAAAAGGAGTTTTGTTTTGTAACTCCGGACGATGTTTTAAATAGAAGGTCGATCTCCATGTGATTGTTTTGACTGTTACTCTGATTATGTAATCTGCGGACGTTATACAAGCATGTGATTGTGGTTTTGCAGCCTTTTGCACGACAAATGATCGTCAGACGATTACGTAATCTTTGTTAGAGGGGTAAAAAAAAACAAAATGGCAGCCAGAATTTCAAACATTCTGCAAACAATGCAAAAAATGGGAAACTCCAACAGACAAAAAAAAAAACTCCGCAGCACTCCGAACCCACAGAACAATGGGGCGCCAGAATTATTGACTATTGTGACTTTTTTACGCTAACGCTCATTGCAGTGTAGTGCGTCTTACACGGGGTATTGCTTTCTACAATGCAAGGGCACAGTTGAAGGTTTGCACCTAACGTTGCCCCGTGTCAACTCAATTTGACCTCGTTCATGTGATAAAAGAAAAGCCAAAAGGTAATTAGCAGACGCAATGGGAACATGGAGTGGAAAGCAATGGAAGCACGCCCAGGACGGAGTAATTTAGTCCACACTACATCTGGGGGTTTTTTTTTTGTGCGCAAGTACACACCTGGACTTTAGTTTTTGCCCCATAAAGTTAACAATCTAACCTTTGGCTCTCCAACTCTCTCCGCCCCCAGATATTCGTTTTTACACCCTCAAGCTAGCGACAGCACAACACCCATTAGAGGAATGGGGCAAAGTTAAACACTTTTGGCTTCAATGATTCCTATTCGCTACTACATTCTTCTCTTGTTTTGTGCTTTGATTTGCACCATGTGAAATAAACGACAATTATATATACCTTTTCATCCCTCCTCCTATGTCTCTTTTTGCTACATTTTGTTTTTTACGTTTCTTGCTTTTGCACTCTCCCACTCCCACAAAGAAAAAAAACTACACTATGTCGTCTTCTCCATCGTTTGCCCAAGAGGTTCTCGCTACCACTAGTCCTTACATCGAGTACTTTCTTGACAACTACACCAGATGGTACTACTTCATACCTTTGGTGCTTCTTTCGTTGAACTTTATAAGTTTGCTCCACACAAGGTACTTGGAACGCAGGTTCCACGCCAAGCCACTCGGTAACTTTGTCAGGGACCCTACGTTTGGTATCGCTACTCCGTTGCTTTTGATCTACTTCAAGTCGAAAGGTACGGTCATGAAGTTTGCTTGGGGCCTCTGGAACAACAAGTACATCGTCAGAGACCCAAAGTACAAGACAACTGGGCTCAGAATTGTTGGCCTCCCATTGATTGAAACCATGGACCCAGAGAACATCAAGGCTGTTTTGGCTACTCAGTTCAATGATTTCTCTTTGGGAACCAGACACGATTTCTTGTACTCCTTGTTGGGTGACGGTATTTTCACCTTGGACGGTGCTGGCTGGAAACATAGTAGAACTATGTTGAGACCACAGTTTGCTAGAGAACAGGTTTCTCACGTCAAGTTGTTGGAGCCACACGTTCAGGTGTTCTTCAAGCACGTTAGAAAACACTGCGGTCAAACGTTCGACATCCAAGAATTGTTCTTCAGGTTGACCGTCGACTCCGCCACCGAGTTTTTGTTTGGTGAGTCTGCTGAATCCTTGAGGGACGAATCTATTGGATTGACCCCAACCACCAAGGATTTCGATGGCAGAAGAGATTTCGCTGACGCTTTCAACTATTCGCAGACTTACCAGGCCTACAGATTTTTGTTGCAACAAATGTACTGGATCTTGAATGGCTCGGAATTCAGAAAGTCGATTGCTGTCGTGCACAAGTTTGCTGACCACTATGTGCAAAAGGCTTTGGAGTTGACCGACGATGACTTGCAGAAACAAGACGGCTATGTGTTCTTGTACGAGTTGGCTAAGCAAACCAGAGACCCAAAGGTCTTGAGAGATCAGTTGTTGAACATTTTGGTTGCCGGTAGAGACACGACCGCCGGTTTGTTGTCATTTGTTTTCTACGAGTTGTCAAGAAACCCTGAGGTGTTTGCTAAGTTGAGAGAGGAGGTGGAAAACAGATTTGGACTCGGTGAAGAAGCTCGTGTTGAAGAGATCTCGTTTGAGTCCTTGAAGTCTTGTGAGTACTTGAAGGCTGTCATCAATGAAACCTTGAGATTGTACCCATCTGTTCCACACAACTTTAGAGTTGCTACCAGAAACACTACCCTCCCAAGAGGTGGTGGTGAAGATGGATACTCGCCAATTGTCGTCAAGAAGGGTCAAGTTGTCATGTACACTGTTATTGCTACCCACAGAGACCCAAGTATCTACGGTGCCGACGCTGACGTCTTCAGACCAGAAAGATGGTTTGAACCAGAAACTAGAAAGTTGGGCTGGGCATACGTTCCATTCAATGGTGGTCCAAGAATCTGTTTGGGTCAACAGTTTGCCTTGACCGAAGCTTCATACGTCACTGTCAGATTGCTCCAAGAGTTTGGAAACTTGTCCCTGGATCCAAACGCTGAGTACCCACCAAAATTGCAGAACACCTTGACCTTGTCGCTCTTTGATGGTGCTGATGTTAGAATGTACTAAGGTTGCTTTTCCTTGCTAATTTTTTTCTGTATAGCTTGTGTATTTAAATTGAATCGGCAATTGATTTTTCTGATACCAATAACCGTAGTGCGATTTGACCAAAACCGTTCAAACTTTTTGTTCTCTCGTTGACGTGCTCGCTCATCAGCACTGTTTGAAGACGAAAAAGAAAATTTTTTGTAAACAACACTGTCTAAACTTACCCAACGTGAACCATTATGCAAATGAGCGGCCCTTTCAACTGGTCGCTGGAAGCATTCGGGGATATCTACAACGCCCTTAAGTTTGAAGCAGACATTGATTTAGACACCATAGATTTCAGCGGCATCAAGAATGACCTTGCCCACATTTTGACGACCCCAACACCACTGGAAGAATCACGCCAGAAACTAGGCGATGGATCCAAGCCTGTGACCTTGCCCAATGGAGACGAAGTGGAGTTGAACCAAGCGTTCCTAGAAGTTACCACATTATTGTCGAATGAGTTTGACTTGGACCAATTGAACGCGGCAGAGTTGTTATACTACGCTGGCGACATATCCTACAAGAAGGGCACATCAATCGCAGACAGTGCCAGATTGTCTTACTATTTGAGAGCAAACTACATCTTGAACATACTTGGGTATTTGATTTCGAAGCAGCGATTGGATTTGATAGTCACGGACAACGACGCGTTGTTTGATAGTATTTTGAAAAGTTTTGAAAAGATCTACAAGTTGATAAGCGTGTTGAACGATATGATTGACAAGCAAAAGGTGACAAGCGACATCAACAGTCTAGCATTCATCAATTGCATCAACTACTCGAGAGGTCAACTATTCTCCGCACACGAACTTTTGGGACTGGTTTTGTTTGGATTGGTCGACACCTATTTCAACCAGTTTGGCACATTAGACAACTACAAGAAGGTATTGGCATTGATACTGAAGAACATCAGCGATGAAGACATCTTGATCATACACTTCCTCCCATCGACACTACAATTGTTTAAGCTGGTGTTGGACAAGAAAGACGACGCTGCAGTTGAACAGTTCTACAAGTACATCACTTCAACAGTGTCACGAGACTACAACTCCAACATCGGCTCCACAGCCAAAGATGATATCGATTTGTCCAAAACCAAACTCAGTGGCTTTGAGGTGTTGACGAGTTTTGTCTTTTTGACTGAATTTATCCCATGGTGCAAGGAACTGGGCAACAGGACAGCCAAGTACGACTTCAAGGAGGGTATTTTAAAGTATATGGAGTGGTTGATCAGTTACGGCGTTATGGAGAGATTGTTGTCGTATTGCTCGGAAACTGGCAACTTGGAAACTAAACAAGCTTATGATTGGTCAAACATGTACGATTTCCGAGCTTTGCTACAGAAGAACTTCCCGCAGCTCACTCCTTCAAAGTTTGTCTACCCCGGCAGTCAAGAATTACTTAATGCCATGAGACCTGGTTTTGAAAACATCCCCAAGCTCGTGGATGTTTCCTTTTTGACATTAGACCCAACATTGAACGAGACGTTGATATCGCCGTTTTTCCAGAGCTTTTTCAGTCTGTTTATATGCAACGCTGCCGTTGTGTTGTCGTCGCTAAGAGACTCCGAAGAAGATTTTGTTTTGTCCTCGATGACTAGCAGAGAAGAAGAAGAGGAGCAAGATGCCGCAGAAGGGATACTGGAAAAGCCTGTTGGATTGGATCTTGACAAAGTTGCTCAACGCGCCGAGTTGGAGAGATTTTACTTGGCGTTTGCCTATACCTACAACAACCGTCCTGAACTATGTGAGTTGTTCTGGAGTGACGAGCTAGTGACCAACGATATTATTGGATTCATTGCCTGGGGTCTTTCAAACAACACATCACCCTTGATCACGGCGACGTTTTGTATCTTGTTGGGGTCGTTGGCTTCTGCCGGTAGTGATGCCGCTGCTCGTATTTGGGAGGTTCTTGTGCATAACAACAACACAACCATGAAGAAAAATGACTACTCAAAGATCTCCATCGACTCGCTATACGATTCCTTAAAGTACTACGTCGACGCCTTGAACGAAAACTTTGAGCAAGACTTGAGTGACCAATTGAAGTTGAACCAGAAGAAGCAGGATTTTTTGTTTAGTGCAAACACATCACAGAAGGAGGCAGAGGAAGCTGGCGAAAACAGAATAGTGATTGAGTTGGCGGAAGACTCAGTGGTGTTTATTTCTGGGTTCTTGCAACTCCTTTCGTCTATTGTCAAGAACTTGTCGACGGACTATGAAAGATCCAAAGAAATCAAGTCCGTGGCGTACACAAGATTCTCGCCTATCATCAAAGGGTTCTTGAAATTCGACAACTTGATAAACGGCAGCAAGTACCTCCAAGTTGATATCAACAGCCATAGCACAAACAACCCAAAATTTGTCGACTTGCCCAATATTTTTGTCAGCGACGACTCGAGGATTATTTTGACAAATCTTATCTTGAACTTGTTGGGAGATTTTGTCAGCAGCGACAGCGATCCGTTTATCAGATACGAGATCTGGCGTTTGGTGGACCGATGGATGTACCAAGGGTTGCATGATTTACCAGAGGACCAGAAGAACGACACATTCAAGCAGTCGAGAAGGAAGTACACCAGCAAGAGGAACCTCACACTCATGCAACCATTCACGGTGAACTTGACCCATCTAAGTCAGATTGGTAATTTCACAACTTTGATCACCAAGTTGTTGACTCCAATTGATAGCAGAAACGACCCATTCACCAAGTTTTCGTTGTTGTTCCCTTGCGACTTGGGGTTGGGGTACAGATTCAACAGCTACATTGGCGTGTGGCCATATATCGAGTTCTTGATGATGGATGTGTTTGCCAACTCCCAGGACATTGCCAGCGCTAGAGACCGTTTTAATTTGCAGAGGACGTTGTTGGAGTTGTTTAATAGTTCGTTGGGTGAGATTGATTGGAACTTCCTCACCCAGATCGCTCCAAAGATTATCAGAGAGTTCAAGAACTTTAATGGTATATTTGATTCGCTTATCCCCGGGGTTGAGCTAGATTTTGAAGTGTTTGTCAAGTTGCACCATGCCATTGCTGTGATCAACTATTTGTTTGAGAGCAAAACGTACAACGCGTTGTTCAGGATTGTTGATATTGGTGTTGACGAGGTGAATACGTCGGCTGAAGCAGCAGATTTAGTGTCCAAGGCATTGGGTGTTATTGAGTCGTTGTTGGCAGTGCAGCACACATTTGCAGCTAACTTGATGCCAATTCTAAAGAACAAGGACGTGCAGCCTCAAGTGCACCGTGGATCCATAATGGGCATTGGTACATCGATGAGTCTTGCCTTGGCTACTCCCAAAACTATCTTTGATTTCATCTACTACCCAAAGAATCTCGGGACTCATGGTGCAGTCGACTTCTATGAGATCATCTTGTTCCACTTGTCCACGGTTGTTCAGTTTGCCCTTTATGTGAGCTGTGAGAATCTGATCTCGCTCAAGTCAATCTCCATTTTGAAAGGAATCAGCAAGTCCAAGTTTTTCATCGCCAAAGTTTCCAGTTCCGACGATCCATTGCTCAACAACGACCGTTTGATCACCACCTTCCAAAACATCGACGAGTCGGTGAAGATCAAGTATGCATTTATTGACAAGTTTGAAGAGCTCGAGAATACGTTGGATATCAGGTTCAAGATACTAGAGTTTTTGTTGGAGAATCTTAACCAATCTGATGGAAGGGTGGCTACAGTGGCACACTTTTTGTTGGGCTACCAGATCAGAGGCTACATCTTGGATTTGGATAACAAGCCTGACCAAAACACCCTTTTGAAGTCGTTGCTTAGCACATTGAATGTCAGTCTTGAGTTGATTTCGGAGATTGATTACAACAACGGCAACAACCACATAATTGACGTTGGTCCCGCCAAGCTCTCGTCGTTGATCTTGGAGATTCTTATCAAGTTGAGCAAAGACCCGATAACGTCGTTGATTACATTGAACCAGTTGCGCGAGTACGATCAGTTGTTTGAGAGGTTGGTCAACTGCCAGCCAAAACTTGACTTGAACACGTTGTGGTGCGGGAACCCATTCAATGGAGATTTGCAGAATGGTGACAACAACGAGTTTATCGAGAACCAGTCGAGCGCCCAGGCGTTCTTCTCCTTTATCAACCAGAGAAACTTGATATTGCAGTACTTGTCGTTGGAGTTCCACAGCGTGAGGTCCATCACCAAGAAGGAGTACTACATTGACATCCTCACCAATGACAAAGAGTTTTTGAACCGCTCACCCAAAGTGTTGAGTTTCTTGAACATATTGAACTATTCGTTTAAGAACTTTGAAGCACAGAAGTTTGAGTGGTTGGACCGCAAGTTTAACATGCCTTTGATACTAGACGAAGCCAACAAGGAGAAGAATGGCACGTTGGACTTTAGTGTGTTGAACAAAGTGTTCCGGATTTTGTGCCAGGCGTCAACACTTGCTACTCCAGAGTCGAAGCAGCTGTTTGCCCAAGAAATTATAGTTGAAGGAAGCAAGATTTCCGAGTTTGTTGCCAAGTACCTGGTTTCAACAGACTTGAAGCATATCCAGTTGAGGTGCTTACATTCGTGGTGTCAACTAATCGAGATACTAATTACCGACAGTGGATTGAACTCGTCTGAGTTTATTTTGGAGGTTCTCCAGGTTATCCTCCCCAAGATCAACGATTACTACGATGCCGACATTCTGTTTTCGGAAGAAATGGTTTCGCTTTGCGTGTTGTTGTTTGACCTTTATGATAAGCAGGCGCTTGCGGACAAGAAGGGCGAAGAGTTTAGCTTGGCAATTGAGAGGTTGATTCCATTGTTTCAAACGTGCATTGCTGGCGTCTTGAATTCCAACTCGACGCCTGGTCTCAGATCAGACTTGTACGTTGTTGGCAACAAGTTCTTGTTGAAATGCGTCGCCAACGAATCGTTCTTGAAACAGATGGTGGCGATTATCAAGTCAGTTGACAAGAAGTTCTTCCAGGTGGTGTGCAATGATGCTATTTACTCGGAAGGATCATCAAGAATCACATCTACGTTGTTTTTGGAGGCATTGGTCCATTTGGGCACTTTGACGGGCGTCGACTTCATTTTGAAGGCGCTCGCAAAGAACAATGCCTTGCTGTTGTTGGTGAGGTCCGTGAAGAGAACCGATGCTATGCTCACGTTGTGTCAGAAACAGAATTCGGGAGTGACCTTGGAGAACTTGGTGTTTGATCTCACTGCTTTCCGTGCCACGTTGTACTTTTTCGTCAGAGTGGCCAAGTCAAAGAATGGCGCATTGCAATTGATCCAGAACGAGTTGTTTTCGATTTTGAAGCAGTCCAACTTTTTGCAGATCGACCCAGACTTGGGGTTGAACTTGCGGATTGAAGAGGTGCACGATCACAAAACGATCAAGATTAACGTGTTGTTGGACACTCCGCTTTCGTTGATAGACATGGTTGACCCTGCTAAGTTGAAGAATGAGAACACCATTTCGTATTTCGAGTTCCTTATCCCAATATTCCAGCTTATCACGACAGTGTTGTTATCCATGGGACCCAATTACGAGCCCGCCATCATCCAAACCAGGGAGCTCATGAAGGACATTAACCGTTTGGTTGTCGGTGTTATGAAACGTGATCTTTTGGTTGAGGACAAGAGAGTTGGCAAAGAGATATACAAAGAGGATAGTGTCGAGTTGGTTTCGTTGAAGGAGATGGTCAAGTTGTTTACGTTGATAGATTCTTTGGTACATTATAGTTAGACAATATACTCGTCACGTGAGAACTTTCTCGGTAGAAAAAAAAATCTTTGCGACGTCAAGTTTCTCTTCATCACTGACAACATAAACAGATATCAGACACCCAACCACCCCCTCCCCATCATCATCATGTCTGGTAGTTCAGAATTCGAGAAAACAGATCCATCCAAGTTCTTGAGCGACATTATTGGCTCCTCTGTTATAGTGAAGTTGCACAACGGAGTAGAGTACAAGGGAAACTTGCAGACCATCGACGGGTTCATGAACGTGGTGTTGGAAGATGGCAAGGAGAGTATGAACGGAACCGTCACCAAGGACTACGGTGATGTCTTCATCAGAGGAAACAATGGTATGTGTGTTGTTTAGCATGTCTAGGGTGGAAGCATTCTTACTAACATTGTCACTTTCTAGTATTATATATAAGTGAAGCTTAGCTTTATAACGACTAATGTATACAAGTGTATTACCATTGACAGAGGAGCACAATACAGGTGTAGACCAAGGTCCATGGAGCCGGCAGCTGTGGACGAATCAGATGTCGCCAACGAGTGCGGTCGTGCAGAATTTACCAAACCGATTTCCACTTTTCGCTCTCTCACCTCTCACACTTCACAACAAAATTTTCTGAGCAAAAAGCTTTCAAGCAAGACTACTTTCTCCACCAACAATTAGTACCTATTCAGAAGATGTCATTCATCGCCAGAAGACAATTGTCTACTTTGATTCCACCAAAGATCGCCTCCGTTAAGGTATGTGAAGATATGTGATACGCTCAGTCACTCAACGCGATTACTAACAACCTTTGCCAGAACCTTGGTGCCAACCCAAACGCCAAAAGAATGGCTGAAGTTGTCAAGTTCTACAACAAGTTGCCAAAGGGTCCAGCTCCAGCACCAGCCAAGCCAACCAACCCAATTGCCAGATACAGAGCTGCCTACATTGACGGTGACAACGCCTCCGGTAAGCCATTCATCCACTTGGCCATTGTCATCATTATCTTTGGTTACACCTTGGAATACCAACACTTGAAGTCCCACCATTAAGGAAGGGGTTCTATAGATGTATATTGTCAGTGAACTTTACAAATGTACAGAGAAGCTTTTTGTCAGCTTGACTATCCCCGCTGTAGTCGTCCATCCCGCTGCCGTTTCATCTGTGCATTTAATGGCCGTTGATCCTCTGCTTTCCTGCTGGTTGTTTAAGATATCGAAACTTCTGGCCAGGACACACGACCGTGCGCACACAGGGGAGTTTTGTCGCTCTGTGTGGAAGCATAGAAGAAGAAGAAAAAAAACAACCGAACGAAAACTTCGTCTATGACTCTCCTTAGATATCCCCCCCTCCCCTCTACCACACAGATTACTCAGAACAAGAGAAGCACGGGCTCACTCTCTTGAGATACACACAAGCCATCGATCACACCAATTCCTTAACCTTGACAGGAGCTGAGTATTGAGAGTAGTGTTGAAGCAGTCCCTGAGATTCACACACACACACACACACACAAACGACACAACCTCCTTGAAACGAGAGAAGAAGTAGAAGAAAAAACATATACGATTGGGCTCACCATCAGCGACTCCATTGAATCTACAGCTACCACACCTTGCCTTAGCATATCTTGAAGAGAGAGAGATTTATGTCTGTTTGACGAGAAACACGGGCTATAATTTATAATATCATTAAAGGGTCAGATAGATTTTTTTTTCTCTTCTGGACTATCAGCCACGTTATAGTTGCTTCATTATTTGTTTTTTTTTCTTCCTAACGAAATCACAACAAAATTTCAGACAACAAAGATACACACCTTTTTCTTTTGGGTAACAGCATTCCACCAGGGCGAAGAACTATTCAGATACTCCCATCTAATCAGCAGTAATGGACAATCAAGATCTCAATTTACAGTATCAGAGCAGGAAAGTCCCACCGCCCAACATGGTACCCCCCTCCCAGCCACCACCACAACAGCCGGCAAGTGGAAGGCCCGCAACCCCCAGGATGTTGAGGAGCATAAGCGGCACGTTGAAGTCAAAGACAGAGCTCAACAACTCGTCCCGGGAACGGGCCCAGGATATCAACAACGATGCCAACAACCCCAACTCGCCACATTACGTCGCCAACAACCCGATGGATACACACGCGAGACAGCCTAGTTTCCCACAACAACAACCACCGCCACCTGTTACACAAGATCAGCAGAAGAGTCACAAAGTGCAGGCACCCACAGCTGTGCCTGGCAGCCAGCAACAGAAAGGACAGTTATTACCACCAGCATCGATCCCAAGCCCTGGCAACCACACGCAGCCGGCACCCACGCCTACCGGGGTCTCGCAAACGGGGAACTCGTCATCGAAACAAAAACAGTATGCACCACTGCCTGCATCGACAGCACACAACAGTAATAGCAACAACCAACACCATCACCACCATCATCATCAACAACAACAGCAACCGCAACTGCAACTGCAACCGCAACCGCAACAACAACAACAGTTTCATAGAAAGTCGATTGGAGACTGGGACTTTGTCAAAACCATAGGTGCAGGGTCCATGGGTAAAGTGAAACTTGCCCAGCACAACACGACGCATGAGATATGTGCGGTGAAGATTATCCCCAGAGCAGCCAAGTTGTATCAAAGAGCACACGAAAATGACCCACCGCCGCAGACAACCCAAGAGGCAGCACAGAGGCACAAGGAGTTTGAGAAAGAAGTGGCCAGAGACAAACGCACTATCCGTGAAGGTGCATTGGGCAGGTTATTGTACCACCCGTTCATTTGCCGGTTGTACGAGATGGTGCCCATGACAAACCACTACTACATGTTGTTTGAGTACATTGAAGGGGGCCAGATGTTAGACTACATTGTTGCCCACGGATCATTGAAAGAACGGCACGCTAGGAAGTTTGCTAGGGGAATTGCGTCTGCGTTAGACTACTGTCATAGAAACAATGTGGTTCATCGTGACTTGAAGATTGAGAATATCATGATCAACGAAAAGGGTGACATCAAGATTATTGATTTTGGGTTGTCAAACTTGTACGCCCCAAGAAACTTGTTGAAGACGTACTGTGGTTCATTGTATTTTGCGGCCCCAGAATTGTTAAGTGCCAAGCCGTACATTGGTCCCGAGGTTGACGTATGGTCGTTTGGCGTGGTTCTTTACGTGTTGGTCTGCGGTAAGGTCCCATTTGACGACCAGTCGGTCTCCATCTTGCATGAAAAAATCAAAAAGGGTAACGTTGAGTATCCAACTTTTCTTTCACGAGAATGCATCTCGTTGCTTTCGAGGATGTTGGTTGTGGACCCAACTAAAAGGGCCAGTCTATACGAAGTTTGTCTGCACCCGTGGATGAACAAAGGGTACGACCACAGAGTTAGCAACTATCTTCCAAAGAGAGAACCATTGAGGTTGCCGTTGGACCCGGAGATTATCAAGGTGATTGCCAACTATGAATTGGGTACGGTGCAAGGTGTCACCGACGACTTGACGGCTATATTGAACAGTGTTGAGTACCAGATGAGTTGTGAGAACTGGTACAAAGCGGCAGAGCAAGGCAGAGACTACTATTCTACGTCCAACGTGCACATATTGCCTGACCCCACTGGCGGGTTCCATCCTTTGGTGTCCATCTACTATTTGGTTGACGAGATGAGAAAGAGAAAGAAGGCGAAGGAAGAAGCTATACGTGCCCAACAAAGAGCACTGGTGCCAACGATCGCCCTCCCTGTTCCCAAACAACAGCCACCACCACAAACACAGCCGATGGTTCAACAACTCGCCAAGCAAGAACCAGTGCGTCCACCTTCGCAGCCTCAAACTATTGCGTCGAACGAGGAGCAGCATGAGGTTACTGAGGCCACACAAGTTGCTGTTTTGGCACAGATCAGTCCTGCAAACACCCAGCCAAACACTCCAACGCCTAGAATTGTGGAAACTTTCCCAAGTAGCACGCCGCCAAGAACTTTGGACCCAGCGAAGCAAGCTCATGTGCCAGCTGCAATTCCTGTACCTGAACAGGCTCACACCTCCTCTGGACCATCGTCGTTTAGCCAAGCACAAGTCAATGACGAGGAAGGGTTGTCGATCCCCGACCAGCAGAGTCCAAGAAGCAACACGCCAGTGGACACGTTGGATCCAGGCAAGGCTGCTGGTGCTGCTACCACAACCACTGCGGCAGCGGCTGGTACCGTTGGTGGTGCTGCAGGTTTCAACTCGTTGTTGCGCAGGTTGTCATCCAAGAAGTACAAGGGAACGACATCTCCGAAAAAAGCCGAGTCGCCACTCTCCAATGCTGTCCCAGTGGATGTCGACAAACTTTCTCCTCAGAACTCGGCCAAGAATGATCCATTGATTCGCCGTGGTGTCAGTATGAAGGTTACCGCTAAGGAGAAGCAAACCGGTATAAGGTCTTCCAACCCATCTGTTGCTTCCACTTCCAACGCTGGGTCCACGCCTCGAAGCGAAGGCATCAGGAGGAAGGCACAGCATGGACGTTCTGCGTCTACGTCACTTAAGCACCAAGCATTTGTTCCTGTTGAGCAATTGCCTCCATTGCCAACTATCGACACCAACACAAACACCATCATCACCGATGCCGCTAAGCAGCAAGCACAGCCACCTCAAGCCACAGCGGTTTCTGCCACGGGTGAGCGTAAAATGCATCCTACTGCCAGAGCCAAATCTGTTGGAGGACACATCAGGAAGGATTCGTATGGTCGCCCCACGCAGCAACCACAGCCGTTACCTAATGCAATGGCCAACCAAAACAGCGATGAAGTTGTTGGCAAGGACACGGATGGGTTCTTTGACGACGTGCAATTGGACGATGTTGACTACCAAGAAGTTCCACAGCTCAGTGAAGCTCAAATTATGGACCAGTACCATCACGCCAAGCCTAACAGCATGCCATCTATTGAGCACTGCAAGACCTTGTTTTTGAAAGGGTTCTTTAGCGTCCAGACGACATCGTCGAAACCATTGCCAGTTATCAGATACAACATCATCAATGTTTTGAGCAAGTTGGGAGTCAAGTTTCAGGAGGTGAAGGGTGGGTTTGTATGCGTGCATACTCCGTCGGTACAGGCTGATCCAAACACTTCAGCAAACAGCACCGTACTTGACGAGGAACACAAGTTGTATGGCGACGCGTTTAAGTCCAAGTCGAGCCAAGATTTGTATGACGAGCAATTGACGGTCTCCGAAGGCACCAAAACCCCAAGCAGACAACCATCGTTGCAGTTGCAAACCCAGTTCCCGATGTCCCCAACAGGTGCTGGCATTATTGCTGGTGGAGCAGCCTCGGCTAAGTCAGATAGATCTACAAACTCCATCGGCAGCACAGGAGGCAGCATCAGTGCTGGTGGTAGCACTACTCCAGGCGCTCCAAGACGTAAGTTTTCCATTGGCAACGCGTTCAACACGTACCGCAAGAAGAATGGTTCTCAGGTGATGATGCCGCCAAACACACCAGCGACCGCCAAGGTCTTGCATGGATTGTATGACGACGATGGAGACGAAAGAAGAGAAGGTGAAGAGGAAGAAGCCGCCGAAGAGGAATATGAATACGACGACTCTGCCGATTCACTTAATGGGTACGTCGGTGGCAGTGACATGCTAGTCTCCTCCAGAATCGAGCAGCGCGCTAAGCATCAAAGAACAGTCAGTGCATCAAGTCAACATAATAAGATGGCTAGCAAATCCCCATTGAAGTTTGAAATCCACATCGTGAAGGTCCCATTGGTTGGGTTGTACGGTGTTCAATTCAAGAAGCTTTTGGGTAACACATGGAATTATAAAACATTAGCTAGTCAAATATTAAACGAGATGAATTTATGATGGTTTTTGTCTTTTTATATATATATATACTTGTTGGATTTATTTAATTTACACATTCTTTTTATTCATATGTTAAACAGGTAAGAGTTTTCGACCTTGGCGATTCTGACTTCGAACAGGCTGTAGAACTTGTCACGGCCGTTCTTCTGAGCGAGCTGGTGGTCGAGGTTACGTTTCCAGTTGGAGATACTTTCTCTGTCCGTCCAGTAGCTGATGGTGATCCCCTGGGTGGTTTCTGGGTCGCGAACGCTGTCGACGCCTAGGTAGCCCGGCTGCTGCTTGGCTAGGTCGACCATGTGGCGAGCGGTGCTGGAGTACTCGCTGGAGTCGATGTCAGGTGAGAGCCTCGACGTGAAGGAGACCATGTAATATGGGGGTTGCATGGATAAAGAGTGAGTCATCAGCCAGTTAAATAAAATGTATATGTAAAAGAAAAAATACAGACGCGACTAATTGGTTGTTTCCGAGATTATTGGGATCTCGTCATCCTCGGATTCAACTGGAGCTGGAGTCTCCAGGAGGGGTTCTGGGGTGGGGCTATGAACGGGACTAGCCGTGGCGCTCGTGTTCAACCTCCTCAACTTCATCCTTTCGTCTCTGGACAAACCTGTGGTGTCAAACTTGCCGGTGTTTCCCCCATTCGTCCTCACTGTTAGTCTTCGTTCAAACCTTCTTTCCGCGGCTTCCTTTATTTCTTGTTCCTTTTGCAACTTCCGCTCCTCCTGTCTTCGCTGTTCCTTTTGCTCCAATCTTGAACTTCTCTTGCGCACCGCCAATAGACTCACCATTTGGATTTCCCGCCTTCTTGCTGTGAGGAACTTTCTCTTTTTCGTCTCGTTGTCGAATATCGACTCGACTATGGGTTTGGATGTTAGCTTGTTGTATAAGGACTTGAATGTTTTCTTCTTCCGGATGTCTGCTAAATACTTGTTGTATTCGTAGATGTTTTTGTAGACGAGTTCAAACTTGACACTGTGAGCATCAAATGCAGTCGGTGGGTAGTGGTCTTGAGGGGATTCGGGAGAGAACTTTCTCTTTTTAGGGACCACCAATGGGTTATAGGCGGTTGTCCTCTTGTATAATCGGTTGTCGTCAAACAAACTGAAGTAGTCATCTTCGATGTGCGTGTTTGTAGGTGGCTGGAAGATCGGCTCCATGCGCAACTGATCCAAGAGCAACCCCTGGGTTTCAATCCAATTCCTAAACTTGGCGTACTTTGACACGTAGCTTATCAATATGTACAACACGTCGATCTTGTCCTTGATGTTTAAGAAGTCAAACTTTGGCAACCCATCGTCATCAATAGTCACCACGCCCGGATCTTCCACTGGTTCTTCCGTGCCTCCCAAGGGTGTCTCGTAGCCAAAAATTCCTCTAAAAACGCTCTCGAAATCACGCAAATCTGACACTTTGCTGCCATTGGCAATGCTGATCAAGGACAACTTTAACTTGTTGATAAACAACACGGCCGCGCGTTCATGGTCGTCTTTGGGGAAGAACCCCAACAACTCCAACTCAAACAAGTCAACGTCAAACAATTCGGACTGCAATTTCACAAACCCTCTGTAATTGTACAACCAGTTGACCACGTAGATGTAGTTATACAGACACCTCAACGATTCCAAATCTTGATTCTGGTACCCGTTCTCCGATACCTGGTTCAACAAGAATATTGGACGCTGTTTCGCAAGGTTGTGGATCTGTTCCTGAGTGCCAATAGTTAGGGTGTGTGCTGGGTGGTTTTCATCGTACGGGGCAGGGGTGGAGGAACTGCTTCGTGCTACCATTGTTGTTGTTGGTACTTGATGGGAAAAGAAATGGAAGCTCCGTTGAAAATTCTGTGTCCACCAAAAAAAAAAAAACAACAACATCAGCGCGTCCTCTTGCCGACGTCACGTGGGAGAAGTCGACAAGGTTGGGGTGTACAAGAGGAGAGAGAGAGCATGGGCCCCATATCCTGATGGAACGCTGTTGCAACGAGACGGTTAGTCCAAGGACAATGGAGACCACCAAGGTTTACGCATCCCCCTATTCAATACAAATTGGAGATAGTATGATAGGCTGGAACCATATCAACGGTCCGGCCAACGTTTGTGCTTTCACGAGAGTTAGGGATAAAGCCAAGACAATACAGGATTCTGGGAAATCCTTGGTGAAGGAGTATAAATGAGGTGGAAGTGGATTGGGGGATATCGAGGTTATGGTATACCAGAACGAGAGCCCACCGGTTCATGTTATCATCGCAGCGCCCACGTCAATCCCCTGTCAAGCAGCCGTGGACTGTCCGTTGGTATTATGTTTTAGACTACCCCCAATGTTCAAGTAATATCATGTCAACTCACCGATCGGACATACCACGAGTCGATGCTATTAGTCTTCTAGGCGCTAATGACGAGGTTGTCAAGTCTATAAATAGGACTGGGAATGCCCTCCCTCTTGGTCCGCTCATTCTTGTTTCCTCAACAAATGACAATCACAGAATCTGAAACAGAAGTTTTGATCATTGGTGCTGGTCCTTTCGAATTGATGTGAGCTGCCTGGTTAGCCAGATGTGGTGTTCCTTTTAGAATCATCGGCAAGAGACCCAACGAAGCTTACTGGACCTGTGCATATTGCCGATAGGTGTGTTTCAGACGGTGGGTTCATGATTGACCCGTCCGAGGACGTGTTGACAGAGAAGACCGGTGACGAAACTAACCGATCGGTGGAACGGAGATGGGCGGAAATGCAGGATTTTTCGGAATTCGCAAAAGCACTATCATAGCCTAGTGGTTAGCACCAGGCACTGTGGCCGAGCTGGTCTAAGGCGGTAGACTCAAGACGTAAGGTCTTCTTCTGGGTTCAGAGGATTCTACTATCGTAAGATGCGCGAGTTCGAATCTCGTCGGTGTCATTATTTTTGCGGAAGAATAGGAGGGAAGGACAGGTAGAATTTGGTGAAGATTTGTAGCGAAGTTTGAGTAAAAACGGAGGCAGGCGGGAGAGTGCGCTAAAAAAGGTGTGTTATTTTTTTCACGTGGGGTAGTCAAGGGAGTAGTCACATAGGCAATAGGAATGGGAAGAAATTGTAAGAACTTTGCCGAAAAACAAGAGTAAAGTGGGGAGGGGAGGGGTAGTCACGTGAGGAGACTAGGAGGAGGGTGTGTTGTTGTGTGTGGTGTACGGATGTCAGAGTCATTGGTGTACGGATGTCAGAGTCATTGGTGTACG